>QXTE01000086.1:2576770-2789315 GCA_003942145.1 Platysternon megacephalum
AAAATGACCATCTATGCCACCAGGGAGAGGAGGTTGGCCAATGGAGGCTCCTGTGACTGTGGGGCCTGTTTCCGCTCCTCCATCCGTTCACGCATCCGGGCAGAGTTCCTCTGGGCGGCGTCCACTGGCTCCCTTGACGCCTTTGAGGAGCAGTGGGCGCTGTCCGGGGTTCTCTGCTCGGTGTCCCCATCAGGTTCCCTACTTTTGACCCTTTGACCTCACTCCTGTTCCTGTTTTTTTTATTAGTTGTCCCCCGAACTCATTTGGGTTCCCGGTCTTGTGGGTCCTCCCCTTAGGCTGGGGGGGGATCCTTTAGTAGTGGGCGGGCTCCGCCCGCCCACTTCATGGAACCCAATAGGTACAACCTGTAATTCTACTTTCTTCAAGTGAGTAACTGCTGTTTTTGTCAGAACCCACCTTGTGTTTATTTAAGTCTCAGTAATATGTAGGGTTTTTTCTTTTGCATGGAAATACTTTTCTCTCCAGATTCCATTATTATGAACATGAAAGACTTTGCTACAAATTAATATATTTTTTTAAAAATTCAGTAGGATAGTTTTTGGGATATCTTTGCATTCTTGTGCTAACTTACTATTTAGTCTGTATTTCAACTGTGGCAGTATGCCTAGGCTCTGTGTGTCTGCAGCATCTCAAGCAGGTCAGCCAGAAAAACCACCAGCCAGCTTGGACAAAACAAGTTATCTTTCTATGTCTATGTGCTGTTAAGGTGGAAAGACTATTGGAGGTAGATTGATTGGCGCACCAGGTACCCACTTGGAGAAGATTTTATGGCCAGGAAACTCCCACCTCCTGGGGGACCCTGAATGAGTAGGTGGCTCTTAAGGTGCCCTGAAGGTCACCAAATCTGGATACTAGTAAACCAAAGTGGAAGACTAATTTCAAAGCTAGGAATGCTCACCCATCAAGAAGACCCTGTCACAATCCACTCTTTACCAGGAAGAAGCTGTTGACACAAATATTTGTGAGCTTGGGGGTAGGATGGTCTATGGTGGGGACAGGCTATAGGGATAATGGAGTGGAGAGTACTCTTATAAAACTTGTGGATAACACTAGGCTAGGAGGGGTCTCAACTTCAGAGGACAGGATTAGAATTCAAAATAACCTTGACAAAATTGGTGAATTGGTCTAAAATGAAAGGTGAAATTCATTAAAGACAACTGCAGAGTACTACTTAGTGAATTTGATTTTTCCTGCCTAATATAAAATGGGGAATAACTAGCTAGGCAGTAGTTCTGAAAAGAATCTGGGGGTTATAGTAGATCGCGCACTGAATGAGCCAACAGTGGGATGCAGTTGTGAAGAAGTAACAGGGCTGTAGTAACAGGAGTGTCACAGTAAAAGATGGGAAGAAACCGTCTTGCTCCATTCAGCACTGGTGAGGCCTCAGCTGGAGTACTGTGTCCAGTTCTGGGCGCCACACTTTAGGAAAGATGTAGACAAACTAGAGAGAGTCCAGAGGAGAGTAATAAAAATAAGATTTAGAAAACTCTGAGAAAAGCCTTAAAAAGTTGGGCATGTTTAATGGTGAGAAAAGATGACTGAAGGGGAACCTGGTAGGTCTTCAGATCTGCTAGGACTGTGTTAAAGAGGCTGGTGATCAAGAAGAACTCTGTGTAAGCCAGAAAGCTTGTCTCTCTCCAACAGAAGTTGGTCCGATAAAAGCTATTACCTCATATCCTGGGACCAACACAGCTGCAACAATAGTGCAAATGAATTGTTCTACATATCCCCTGAAGATAGGAAGCACTGGAATAGGCTTCCAAAGGAGATTGTGGAATCCCCACAAAACAGGTTAGACAAACACGTATCAAGGAGGGTGTAGGTATACTTCATCCTGCCCTAACGTAGGGGGCTGGACTCAATGACCTCTTGAGGTCCTGTCCATCCCTATATTTCTGATTATACGATTTGTTCCCCTTGATTACTGCAATGTTGAGCAAAGGCAAGACAAGGCAGACAGAAGGTGAAGAAGTGAAGTCCAGGCCAAGGCTTTTAGTTTCAGTTCTATTGGCATCTTCCAGGGTTTCATTTCAAGAGTACAGTATGTTAATGGATGTTGAGCTTTGCTTGTTAAATGCAAGGTCAGTGGCTAATACAAATAAACTGATTTAAAGGTGGAGCCCTTAATTTTAGTTGACTCCACCCCTATAGATGGTTGAGGGAGATAAACCTTCAGATTATAGCCAGTATATCTGTCTTCCCCTTGGCTGTTGAAGGCCAATAGGGAGTGTAAAATGCCTGCTTATCTAAAGATGCTATCTTTGTAGGATTAATATTCTTGGGTCTTGGCTCCTTTGGACATAGCTTTGTAGGAACAAGTTTCAGAAACCAGGCTTGTTTTCATATTCCCATTTCACCATCCCACAGACAATTCCCTAACTCCACATATGGATGGCAGCCTTTTTCAACTCCATTCATTACTGATTCATCCAGCAAGTCCTACTTCAAAGTGGCTTCTAGGATCTCAGTTGTATTCATATATTGTCTTTTCCTGGACAATTATGTGGATCGGTGCACTGCATAGAGTAATAGCAGAAATAAACACAGTGATACTGTCTGGAGCATCTTGGGTTCAATGTTTACTTTGTTTGCCCACATGCTTTTTCTGTCATAGATCTGGAATACTAATCTGGTACAAAGTCTTAACATTCTTTTGAGATAACACAAGATGAAGGCTGCTATAAAGAAAGACAAATGGTACCACAAACAAAATATATGCAGAACCTATTGGGAATGGTTGTCACATGGACTGATGTGTTTCAGTCAACCAGAGTTCATATCTATCATGTAATCCTCTCCCCATCTCGCCCTCTCATATTTATTGGCAGAGGTCAAGGTCCCATTGTCTCGTCTCTGCTCCTTCAACGGGTGGATTCGGAAAATCTGACTTTAGGGGAAAAAAGGTAATTCTCCATTTGTGAACCAGGCAGAGTGATCACTATGACAGGCACCAGCTGGGGATAATCAAGTGTAGACTTGGCAAGCTGGTCAATTGACTGGTCAAATGACCTATTATTGGACCTCCATGATTAAATATTCCAGCAGGAATGTTCTGAAGAAGGCAACAGTTTACCTCGGGTTGCATTGTGGGACCATTTGTTAGTAAGCCTGCTTAAATGTCTTGATCACTCACTTTACTACATGCCGCCTCTTGTAGGGGAAAAGGGTGAACTAACTTAGTTGGCTAAAATCTTCTAGCACAAATATTGTATGTATATTTTTATTTGTATACCAGGCCATCAAGATATGTGGTAGTTTACAAAGCACATTAAACAAGTTAAAGGCATGATCCCTACCTCAAACCGCTTACAGTTTAAATGGACTTAGAGAAACATAGAGAACTTAACTCAGAAGGGACTGGGGGAGAGAGATGAGGCTTCAGATATTAAATTTCCTCTTTCAACACAGAGAAAAGATGCACAGCCATTAAACCTCTTCCTTAACAAACAAAAGTGTCATAGCTATAAATCCCCCTCAAAACCTTCCCCACCCTCAACAAAACAAGCACCACATAATAAATGCCTATGTAGATAAGAGGGGAGGAAGGAGTGAGGTTTAACAAAAATCTCCTTAATGTCCCACCCTTTTTGCATACCTATTTATCCCAAGCCAAACCTGCGGACAATATGAAAAGTTGTGTTCTAATGAAGGGTGTGAGACATCACATCTCAGAGGCCCTTCCCTTCCTGCTCTGTTCCTCTTCCTCATGCTGTGCAGCTGCTTGAGTCCATTGTGTTAGCTTCTGGGAGGAAGGGCTGCCTGCCCTGCACCCCTTCCATGTGATCTGGGAGTCTGAAAGAGTCCTGGGAGGGCGGGTGCAGCTTTTGATTGAGTGACTGGGATCTTTTGGAACAGTAGTAGTTAGATGAATGGCTACTGGTTAGCTGAAATGATACTTCATAATCTATAGAGCATTCCAGAAAATGACAGTAATAAGTGACATGATGACAAATTATGCAGAGTCAGGGAAAGCCAAAATCATTTATATAAAAACCTTTTATTAGAGATGAATGTAGAAAAACTGTTAAAGCTAAATGCAGGTTCTCTTCTTCTGGGTGTGTGATATATGTAGATAGAATGGAGAAACACTTGTTAAATTCTTCAGATACGTCCAACTGCTGTCAAACAGCAGGAAAACTGGTCTGCATCAGAATTTTTTTTTCTGTGCATTATCCTTCATCTTTGGCAGCATCACCACAGAGCATGAAGCCTTTTGATGAAGGAATTGGTATGAGTGGCAATGAGAGTGAAGCTAATTCTATTTCTTTATTTTCTAAAAAGAATTTTGCTACTCCATCTGTTTCAGCATCAAAACTCCTACTCCTGGAAAGTCTTCAGATGTTCATCAAATTAGTGTTAAGAGGTTTTTGGATTGAATGTCCCATGACCATAAAAATGAACTTGATGCTAGAGGTATTTAATTATTTATACCAGCAATACACCATTTCATTTAGTTTAATCATTATAGGCTAGAATTTTTTTCATAAATTACATCCAGTTTACAAAGTACCAAGTAGGAAACAGCTTGCATGAAGTCTTCTGAATGCCAAAGCAGACAATGTGAAAAGGGGTTGGTGTTTTTGCACAGACTCCTCACATCTCTCCCAGTGTCTGATGGATAGAGCAATATTCACAGTGAGTGTGTCATCAACTTAATAGCAACTCCACAACCAGTATTTCATTCATTCCATTGGACAACTGAGCATCATCACACAGCCCAATATATGGGTGACCAGTTTAAAAATATAGTCAATGGACTGGGTCCATGAAGGCTATTTTGGTTGTGACTAATAACGTGGCTAATATGAAAGCTGCTTGGGCTCCGATAAATGAGTATCCACACCTTTTTTTGGATGTGCTGCCTATATGATGGTTTTCACTGGTGATGTGATGAGAAAGTTGCCAGTGCTTTTCACTTTTGCCACATGTTGGAGATCTGACAAGTTTTTCAAAAACAGTTTACTAGCAGCCATTTTTAGTGCCAATTTCATCCGCACTGAGAGCCTTGTCATACTTGATAAGCATCTTCTATTAAATGTCTCCAAAGATCTTCGGCTAGGCAAGCAAACTCTTCAGTCAGCTGCTGTTGAAGAAGGGGCTGCCAGTTGTTGCCCCTATGTAATCAGCACTGACACTCTTGATGACTGTCTTTTGGAGGCAAAACTCAATTCACTTAACTACTTGAACCTATAGCTCAATCCATTCAGAATATGGAACGTTTTATAGTTCTGCATTATGCAGTGGTGGTGTAGCTATGTTGCTCCCAGGATATTAGTGACAAGGTGGGTGAGGTAATACCTTTTTATTGGACCAACTTCTGTTGGTGCGAGAGACATGCTTTCAAGCTACCCAGAGCCCTTCCTCAGGTCTGGGAAAGGTACTTAGTGCCACAGCTAAATAAAAATGATTCTCCCAGCCAGTGTTCCCTCAAATTTTTCTTACACGGGTGAGATGAATTTTGTTATGTGCACCAATATGGAGGTGATGTGACACACCACTTTCATATTGGTGCACACAACAAAATTCATGTGGTGGGTGTGGGGCTGAGGGGTTCAGAGTGTGTGTAGGGGGGGCTTAGGGTGGGGGCTTGGGGGTGGGACTGCCACAGCCATGGCAGGTCCAGGGCTGAGTTGGGGTCTGGGGAGGGGTGCCCCCATGGACACAGACTCCGACTCCGTGGGTGCTCTGGGGCTGGAGCACTCACACAGAAAAATTAGCAGGTGCTGTACTGGCAGCCAAGCTTCCCCTAACCCCAGCGCCTCTCCCTGCCCCACTGACCAACTCCTCCTGCCCACTGTGAACAGTTGTTTTGCGGCATATAGGAAGCTTCGGGAGGGAGGGGTAGGCGCGGGGACAGGGTGCACTCGGGGGAAGGGCGGCGGGCCCTGTGGAGGAGTGGGGGGATCAAGCACCTCCCAACTAGAGGAGAAGTCACCCCCTATAGGCACCCCTCCCTCCCTGGCCGTGGCAGGTTGGGACCGGGGGAGGGGCGCCCCTCCGGCCGCAGCATGTCCGGAGCTGGGTTGGGGCCGAGGAAGGGCAGCCCTCCCCTGCCAATGGCAGGTCCCGGCTGGGTGGGTTCCCTGAGAGCCTGCGTGCCGCTAAATAGACTGCTGCATGGTCGTGCAGCTCATAGGGAGCTTGGTTCATAAGTGGCTGGGAGCTAACACTAGAGAGGCTCTAGCTCGGCGTGGAAAAACTATGGCCCAGGGACCGCATCTGGCCCTCCAAACGTTTTAATCCGGCCCTCCTGCTCCTGCCTTGGAGCAGGGTCAGGGGCTTGCTCCGCGTGGCTCCTGGAAGCAACGGCACATCCCCCCTCTGGCTCCTACGCATAGGGGCTGCCCCCGCCCCAATCGCCGCCTCTGCAGCTCCTATTGGCCAGCAAACAGGGCAGCGCGCTGAGCCGCCTGGCCGTGCCTCCCCATAGGAGCCAGATGGGGGACATGCTGCTGCCTTTGGGAGCTGCTTGAGGTAACCGCCACCCAGAGCCTGCACCCTTAGGCCTCCTCCTGCACCCCAACCCCTTTCCCCTGCCATGATCCCCCTCCGAACCCCTCCGTTCCATCCTCCTGCACCCTAGAGCCTGCACCCCTGCTGGAGCCCTCATTCCCCCCACCTGCACTCCAAACCCCTGCCCCAGCCCAAAGCCCCCTCCTGCACCCTGAACTTCTCATTTCTGGTCCCACCCCAGAGCCCTCACCCCTTCCTGCACCCCAACCCCAATTTCATGAGCTTTCATGGCCCACCATACAATTTCCATATCCAGATGTGGCCCTTGGGCCAAAAAGTTTGTCCACACCTGCTCTAGCCAATTCCCCTCCAGCTCCCCAGACTTGAACCCCAGAACTGTACCGTCTTACACTGGTCAGGCTTCTGACCAGGACAAATTCATTACCCAGTTTGCCCCTTTCTTGTTGTGGAGAGGACATACACTTTGCAAACTGAGCTGAGATTGCCCAAGCACTTCAGCCAAAGCACACTCTTTTAGGTAAAATATAAAACAGGTTTATTAAGTACAGAAAGATAGATTTTAAGTGATTATAAGTAGTAAGAGTAGAGATCAAAGTTGGTTACCTAAGAAATAAAATAGATTTGTAGACCAAGTTCTATAAACTATATTGGATTTGACTCAAGCAGTGTCTCACCCTGGCAGATGGTACAATTCAATACACAGGCTGGGACTCTCCTCGAGCCTGGGACCACCCTTCCCCAGTTCAAAATCTTTCTTTCAGATGTGCTTCCAGGTGTTGAGTTGTGGGGGAAGTGAGGCCCAGTCATGACATCACTTCCCTTCTTTATAGTTTTCTTCCAGCTTGCTGGAAAGATCTATGCTTATGACATAGAGGTTCACCCCCATTGGTCAATCATTCTCCATTGTCTATGTGCTCTCTCTGAGAAGTCTTCTGGGATAGCTGTTGGGAAAGTAGATTCCATTTAATGGCCATCAGCGTGTCTGGCTACTCCATTGTTGTACCTGAAAAGCTGGTTATGGATGTTCCCAACCTCTCAACAATTATCAGTAACACACACATACAGTGATAGCACATAGAATCCAACTGGACATTAGTATTCAATAGATCAAGATGTTAAAATGATACCTCACAAGGCATACTTTGTACAAAACATATAATTATATGACTGAGGTGAATATGGGGGTTCCAGGGTGCTGCTTTGAGGTACAGAGTGCCACACACTTCTGTAGTCATAGGTCAAAAGGGAGACATTAAAAAATCATGGTTTTAATACAAAGTTTTACAAAGTTATGAATTTAAGTTCCCAGGCTCATCTTTTGAAAGAGTTTATGCAAGTTTTCTTTCAGGATGAAGACTGATAGATCAGATATAGAGTGATCACTTTCTGAAAAATGTTCACCCACAGGTGATGTGTTTTATCTATCATTTTTCTGTCTGAGTTCATTTGAGCACATAGTAGCTGTCTGGTTTCACCCACATAGTTGTTCTTGGGGAATTTTTTTTGTACTTTGACTACAGGAGTGTTAACGGGCCATTTCACCTTGAGCGGTTGTGACGTTCCCCTGGTGTTATCTGGACCGGTGATCTGCTAGGTCACTCCAATCCTTGACTCTGGGAGCCAGCCTTACCCTGCTCTGCTGTGAGAACCCCCACTCCTGGGCTGTTCACGCACAGCCTCTGGCATGTAAACTGCTGCATGGATTGTGCAACTGAATGACACTAGCCAATATCTCCAGTCCCAGACACAACCCTAGGAACCTCTGTCTTGCAGTGTCCAGTTATGCCCGCTGGATACTGCAAGTTTATATGAGTTTGTCAATTGAACAAAGAAATTGATATGCACCAGGCTTGGTATCCCAAGGGGAGTCTCTGACACACTTCAAACCAAATGCACTGCTTCAGGTAGAATAAACAAATAAATGTATTAACTATAAAAGATAGATTTTAAGTGATTACAAGTCAAAGCACAAGTAGTTGGATTTGGTCAAATGAAACAAAAGCAAAATGCATTCTAAGCTGATCTTAACGCCCACGAAAGCTTATGCCCAATAAATTTGTTAGTCTCTCTAAGGTGCCACAAGGACTCCTTGTTGTTCTTACAAACTTAGATGCCTCTCACCACAGGCTGGCTGGTTGCCCTTCAGTCAGGCTCTCCCCTCTGATCAGCGCTTCAGTTGCTTGGTGGTGATGTCTGTAGATGGAGGTGGAAGAGAGAGGAAGAGCATGGCAAACGTCTCTCCCTTTTATCATGTTCTTTTTTGCCTTGTGGCTTTGGCTCCCCTTCAGAGTCAGGTGAGCATTACCTCATCGCAGTCCCAGACTGACCAAAGGAAGGAGGGTGACTCACTTGAGAGTCCAACAGATCCTTTGTTGTTGCGTAGGCCAGTGTCCATTGTTCCTGTGAGGCTGGGCTGGGTTTTTCCCATGCATGCCCTGATGGGTGTGAACTGCCCTTCTGATCTTGGAGAGTTTTTGCGTGGGCTTGCTTTAAGCCAAGAGGACACATTCTCAGCCTCATAACTATATACATGAAATTACAACCTATAACAATGATTACTATAACAACAATGCTCAGTGCAACATGAGCCTTCCGAAGACACCTGATATGACAAACTTTGCATTAGATGCCACACGATCATTTTATAAGGATGAACATGGGGGTGTAGGGTGTTCCCACGAGGTACAGAACATTACAGTGGTCCCATAGAATACGTGCTAACTACTTATGCTAAACTATCTTTTTGACCTTGTATTTAGCTGGGGCAGTCAGAGTACCTCTCCCAGACCTGAGGAAGAGCTCTGAGTAGCTCGAATTCTTGTCTCTCTCACCAACAGAAGTTGGTCCAATAAGGGCATGTTTATATGTACAGTGCTGCAGCAGCGCAGTTGTACTGATACAGCTGCTGTGGCATTGCAGCGTGACCAGTGAAGAGACACTATGCTTTTTTAGAACTCCATTTCATTGCATTTAGCATTTTTCATAGTTAAAGTAACTCAGTGAACTAACATGATTTTTGTAATTAGGCGTAAGTATCTATTTAAGGTTTCTCGTTTTTTTGTTACTTTTCTAAAAATTTGTCTTGTCAAATATTTGGCTATTTTTTACCAATGTTTGACACACATTGACCAGCTCTTTTTGGACCAGTCAAATGCCCAACCCTAATCAAGGGGAGGGGGTGCATGTTCAGAGGGGGAGAGGGTGAATCATTCAGGATCAGATTTAATCCAGGTAATAGGTACCAAAAAAAGCACACCATTAATTGGCTCAAACATAGTTATTCATTCTTAAAGCACCGTTCCTTCTCTGGCTAACACACAGGGCAAGTCTAGACTATGAAATTAAGTCAACTGAAGTTACATTGATGTACAGCCGCTGCAGTAATTAAATAGCTTTTTCACGTCCCCATTATGCTCTTTGTGTTGGCGTGCATCGATGCAGAAAGCAGTGCGCTGTGGGTAGCTATCCCACTGTGCAACTTGCCACCATCTAGCGCAGGGTGTTTTGATAAGGATTTTCAAGTATCATGGGGTCAAACAAGTTGTGCGGGGGTGACTGGGAACATGGCTTCAACGTCCCATAATGTAGTTTTCTCCATCCCATAATTTTTTCTGCATCCCATAATGTTTCATGCCTCTTTTCAAAAGCCCCACTAACCTGCATGTCTGTCATCTATGTGAGAAGTATGGATCCCCTACAATTCTGCACTATTATGATGAGTGTTGCGAGCACAGTACTCCTGATCCTGCAGTATTTGTGGAGCCGCGGGGAACATGACGATTCCTTGGAGCTAGCTTGTTGTGGGACATAGAAAGAAACCACTCAAGGCAATTGTTGGCATTCACGGAGCAGCTGCAGATGGTGGAGTGCCGGTTTTGGGCCCAAGAAACTAGCACGGACTGTTGGGATGATGAGCAGTGTCTGCAGAACTTTCGGATGCACAAGGCCACCATCCTGAAAGTGTGTG
The DNA here is from genome assembly GCA_003942145.1 of Platysternon megacephalum. Taxonomy (NCBI): domain Eukaryota; kingdom Metazoa; phylum Chordata; order Testudines; family Platysternidae; genus Platysternon; species Platysternon megacephalum. The sequence goes on from QXTE01000086.1 coordinate 2,587,233, forward strand.
CAGAGCTCACCCCAACCCCTAAAGTGCAGCAACACCAAAATGAGAGCTGTACTGACAGTGGAGAAGTGAGTGGCAATTGCTATGTGGAAGCTTGCAACACTAGATTGCTACCAATCAGTCAGGAATCAGTTTGGAGTTGGGAAATCTTCATGGAGGTTGCTGTGATGCAAGTGTGCAGGGCTATTAATTGCTTCCTGCTACAAAGGACTGTGACTCTGGTCAATGTGCAGGACATAGTAGATGGTTTTGCAACAGTGGGGTTCCTGAACTGTCGTGGGGCGATAGAGGGCACAACATCTCTATTTTGGTATCAGACCACCTTGCCACAGAATACATCAATGAAAAGGGCTACTTTTCTATGGTATTTCAAGCACTGGTGGATCACCATGGATGTTTTACCGACATCAATGTGGGATGGCCAGGGAAGGTTCATGATGCACGCATCTTTAAGAATACAGGCCAGTTCAGAAAGCAGCAAGCAGGGACTTTTTTTTTTCCAGGCCAGAGGATTACCACTGGGGGATGTTGAAATGCCCATGGTGATCCTGGGGGACCCAGCCTACCCCTTACTCCGTGGCTCATGAAGCTGTACACCAGCCATCTCAACAGCAGCAAGGAGTGTTTCAGCCACAGGCTCAGCAAGTACAGAATGATAGTTGAATGTGGCTTTGGCTTTTTGTAAGGCTGCTGGTGCTGTCTACTCATGAGATTAGACCTCAGTGGAAAAAAATATCCCAATGTTTATAGCGGTCTGCTGCATGCTTCATAATATCTGTGAAGCAAAGAGGGGAAAGTTTTGCCAGGGTGGAGGTGGAATGGCTGTCAACTGATTTTGAACAGCCTGATACCAGGGCTATAAGAAGAGCTCAACGGGGAGCTGTAATGTTCAGGGAGGCTTTGAAAGACGATTTTAAATAGTGAGCCACAGTAAAGCGTGTTTCTGTAGTGTGCTCTGTCTGGCATTGTGGTTTTTTTGTTTTGTTTTTTGCTCCCGGTATGAACCTTGTAATGAGTGCTGTGTGTAGTACTATAACATTGCAAATGTGCCTATTGCTATTATCGGTGAATGATGTCAGCCCCAGCCAGCATATGTTGTGAACTAATATAGATGAACTACGTTTCTGTAAATAGAAGTATTCAAAATACCAGAGGCTTGCAGGGTATCTTGGAACATATCATCCTGCGTCCTCTTCCTTCTCCTCCTTATCTGCTTGAGCTGCTCCGCTGGTATGGATGGAGAGACCCTCGAGGCCACATTTCCAGCTGTAAAATATACAATGCACAGAGATACTATTATGAGTGTATTTACAAGATAAATGGAAACTTGGTATACTGAACTCACTCCCCTTGATGCACACAAGTTACAAGTACTACATTGTCATTTCTCCTTGGGATTCATAGAGCATGGTGGCAGTCCCAGCCACAGTGAGTACAGCCTGGGGGGAGGGGATGAGTTGGTTCAATAAGAGGTGGGGTAGCTCATGGGCATGAGGATATGTGGATAGGGCAATTGAACTGAATAATGGCCATGTTTTCAACAGGCGGTGGTGATTTTAGCTGATATCTCAATCATTAGGGTAATGGAGGCTGAAAGGGAACAGCTCCTGCACGTGTCCAGCTGTATACTGGGTCCATATGCGGCTAGCCAGTGTGCTCCAGTGGTAATTGCTGAATGGCATGGGAAAGTGTCCTACTGTGGCAGAAAAGAAATAAGGCAGCCCTCCCCAGAAATCTTCATAAGAGGATTGCAGACTACCTCCAGGAAAGTTTCCTCGCAATCTCTATGGAGGATTCATGGACATCCCGGTGCACATAAAATGTTCTGAAGGGCTTCCTCTGCCTAACTACAGGGGAATGAGAAGCAGATAGTGACTCTACCTCTATTGGTTATTTCATTACGTCTTCTAGCATGATTAAAAAAAGAGTGAATGAACAAGATCCTTGCAATATCAAAACAAACTGCATACTTACCAGAGGTTCCTTCCTCTGTATCAAGCTTGCCTGTGCTGGACTGTAAGGATTGGCTTGACTGCTCTGGAGTCAAAAACAGGTCCTGGCTCGCTGTGCCACTGGCTCCTCTAGTTGCCTGTCCCCCATACTCCTCCTCATCCTACACCACCTCCTCATTGTTCACTCGGGAGGCCTGTGACTTCAATTCCTCTGAAGTATCCATGAGGCTGTTGTGAGTGGTGGTGGGATCTCTGCTGAGGATGGCATGCAGCTCTTTGTAAAAGCAGCATGTCTCTGGCTCCACGCCAGAGTGACTGCTAGCCTCCCTTGTCTTCTGATACACCTGCTGCAGGCTCCTTAGCTTTCATTCGGCACTGCTGTGGGTCCCTCCTGTAGCCTTTCTCCTCCATGCCCCAAGTAATCTGATCGTAGATATCGACACTTCTATGGCTGGATCGGAGCTGTGCCTGCACAACCTCTTCTCCCCACAGATTCACCACCTTCTGTTTACTCCAGGCAGGAGCGCATCTGCAGCATGGAGTAGGCATGGTCAGCTGGGCAGGTGCTAGGTGAGCTGTCCACACTGAGCAAACAGGACATGAATTTAAAATTTGCAGGGTTTTAAAAGGGGAGGGCTGTGTACTTGGTCACCAGGCAGTGGAGTTCAAAATCGTGACCAAAGTGGTCATGATGGTCCATTGTGGGACGCCTCCTGGAGGCCACTAAAGTTAACGTAAGTAACGCAGTGTCAATGTAGACTGACACTGCATCACCCTAACTACATTGACCTAAGAGCTATGCCTCTCACAGAGGTGGAGTTAAGTCAGCGTAGTGGGTAAGCTACATTGGCAGGAGCGACGTTTTATTTTAGATGCTTTCAAAGTTAGGTCAATGTAAGCTGCCTTGCATCGACCTAGCTCTGTACTGTAGATGAGGTGACATTCTGACTGTGACAGGAAGAGCACAGTCAGCCCTACCCCATAGAAAAATAAATCAACCTCTCCTATTCTGTGTGGAGAAGTGATTCCTATTTCTACAAGCACTTTGTGGTTACAGGTGTGAATTTTCTTCAACAAAAGTGACAAAGCTGTTGCTGTGTTCAGTGGCCTATATTTAAATGTGTTGATGGCTTATCTAGTTCTGATCTCAAATACCAGGCATAGTTTGCTCATCATCTGGCAGTCTTAGGCCAAGGGTTGACTGGAGGCGTACCTATTTTCTTGACCAAGAACCAGTTCCTTGAGAAGTCATTACAGCAGTATGATGAAGCTGTACTTGCATGTTTTAGTCTCGCTTCTTCAGGCTGAACCACCCCACTAAGGTTTCTTTGAAGATACTAGTGGGTGTAGGGTTGCTGCACTGTAAAACTCTCTGTGTGTGCTCCAGAAGTGATGGTATAGATGCTTGTAACTAACTGCACAATTTTTTTCCCCTCTTACTGATGAAGGACCCTCTCAGAGCTTCCCACCTAGATTTGTGGCTTACATCTCCCGTAAATTCAGGTTATTCCTTTGTGACTTCTCACTCCAAAAACTTCATCCACCCACTCTTATCTGTGCTTTAAAAATCACTCTGCAAAAGAGAATGTAGTGAGAGTTCTAAGATCAGTACCCAGAACTTAAGGAGTTGACTTGGTATTTGGCAAAGTTTCTAAAACTATGAATGCCGGTCTTGGTCTAAACTTCCAGTGAACATCTAGAGCCTATCTTTCAAAAAAGTATGCGCAACTCCAGTCAGTTAGGGGAGCTTGTGACTGTGCAGCAATTTTGAAAATAAGACTTAAGGCCTTCTTACTCTTCATGTCATGAAGTGGCTATTGTCAGCAGCTTGTCATTGCTAGACCTTCATTGGGACCCTCATTCTGCACAATCTCTTGTTTAAAATATTTCAATTATTGGCTTAGAGGGCCTGCATTTCCAGTCTTAGCATTTATGGAAATTGCTAATCGTATGTAATACATAACTATCCTTTGTTCTCTTTAAATGCAAAATGTTAAGATTGTCTCTTGATACATGAATGTCTCATTATATCATACTTTGTAGTTATTGCAAGCTTCCTAATATTGAAGATTTACATTTGGCCCCCTAAACTGATAGCACGGCACTTGCTGTTCTGTGTAATGCTGTCAGTTGGGCACAACTCCTATATTTAGTTTCATATTTGTTTTTAATAAATCTGAAACAAAATCCATCCTAGTATTCCCTCTGAACAGCAGTGATTAAGAAATCTAGAATTGTGAAGTAGCTACAATACTTGCATATCAGTTTAGGTATTTCAGTATGGTAAACAGATCAGAATTAAAAAACTTTATTTGAAAATTGAGTGGTTGGAGCTTGACCTGGCAATCAGTTACGATAAACAGTCAGTGTGAGAATAAAGACTGTTTGTTAATGGGCGTCTTTAATATTTCTTTGTCATAATGCACTCATTGGGCATTACTTTCTTACAATTAAAGCTCTTTGAGTTGTCAAAGACCTTGGACTTCGTCCTTGTGCCTTGCAATGTGCCAGTATTGTGTAATCATAAGACAGTAATGTATAGTCTGGTGCCATAACAACCAGAATATGAAGAATCTATGAAAGTACAGAACTCGGGATGAATAAGGAATGAGAGCTCTAAAAGTTGACATTCTCTTAATATTGGTGATAAAATTAACTTTTAGTAGTCAGACCCTGTCTGGGTCGCACAACTCAGAGGTCAATTTTTGTGGCATTTAGGAATATCCTTTCAAGTGTGTTTCAAACAAGTCTATTTAGTCTAACATCCTAGAATTCTACTATAGTGTGGAAACAGGTCTGTTTGTAGGTTAAGGTTGAGTTTGCACCTAAAGCGAGATTTCAACCATTCTTACATATGAAGAATATAGCATATCCTCCCAAAATTACATGCCTGCGGGAGGTCCCCAGTCCCGCGGATTCGGCAGCATGCCTGCGGGAGGTCCACCGGTCCCGCGGCTTCGGCGTACCCGCTGCCGAATCCGCGGGACTGACTGCCGCCCTCGCAGGGACCGGCAGGCCCCCGCCCCCCCCCGGCTTGCCGCCCCAGGCACGCGCTTGTAGCGCTGGTGCCTGGAGCCGCCGCTGCCGGTACCCCAGGGTGGCTGCGGGATGAGCAGGGCTGGAGGCTCGGCAGGGCAGGGGGCCGGGCGGCTGGAACCCCAGACCAGCAGCAAGGTGAGCGGGGCCAGCAGCTGGTATCCCAGGCCGGCAGCAGGCTGAGCGGGGCCGGCGGACAGAACCCCAGACCGGCGGCGAGCTGAGCAGCTCAGCCCGCTGCCGGTCTGGGGTTCTGTCCGCCGGCTCCTGCCAGCCAGGGTCCCGGCTGCCGGCCCCACTCAGCCCGCTGCCGACCTGGGTGAACAGAACCCCCGGCCGGCAGCAGGCTGAGCGGGGCCAGAGGCCAGGACCCCGACTGGCAGGAGCTGGCGGAACCCCAGACCGGCAGTGGGTGAACCGCTGCCGGTCTGGGGTTCTGTTCGGCACTCTGCTCAGCCCACTGCTGGGCTGGGGTTCCATCCACCGGCTCCTGGCAGCTGGGATCCCGGCCGCCGGCCCCGCTCAGCCCACTGCCGGCGTAGGGTTCCGTTCACCCAGGCAGGCAGCGGGCTGAGCCGAGCCAGCGGCCGGAACCCCGGCTGGCAGCAGCGTGCCAGTAAAAATCGGCTTGCATGCCACCTTTGGCATGCGTTCCGCAGGTTGCCGACCCCTGGCTTAGATCGATTTACCGTGGTAGTGTAGACAAGGCCTCAGTTGCAACTTAAACTTCTGCATGTTTTGCTGTCTGTGGGAAATGGCTCATACTTGAACTGATCACTTACGTTGGAAAATGACATGGTGCAAAATACTGAAAACATTTTGACAATGTATAATTGCAGTTCACTGAAAGGTTTTTTTTCTTCCACATTTCAACACCTTTAGCTAGTGAACATTAATTTCCCTCTACAGTAATTGTCATTACTATGGACTTCAGTATTTGAGCAATCCCATAACAAACCTTTTCAGACCGCCATTTGGTATTTTTTGGCAAATGGAGTCAATATCCTGTTTTGTACTTTTCACAGATTTTCATTAACTGCCTAGAAGATTGTGTTTGTTTTCAATCTGCAGAAGTGTTTCACATTACTTCATGATGCATGACAAATGTACGGACAACTTCCTGTTTGCATTTGACAGCTGCAGAGTGGTTGTTGCACATGGAATTTAATCACATGCGCCGTGCAACTGAAACTCGTCGGCAGACCCATGTATGACGACTTGGCCCAGTAACACCCCCACCCATCATTGTCGCCACAGTTATATCAGTATAAGGGTTCCAATCCCATACAGAAAGGGGAATAAATTAGACTGGTATAACTGCATCCACAGTAGGGGTTGTAACGCATACATGTTTTGGTAAAAATCATATTCCTAAACAAAAGTTATTCCCTTACAAAAACTGTGTGTACATCAGGCCTTGGCATAAAATATTCAATACTTTACAGCCTAAACAAGAGGAGAAACTTGACTTTTGATTTGATTTAAATCCCATTCTTTAGTAGTGAATGCCTTCACAATTGTTGAGAGTGAGAGGGTTTTTTTTAAACTGACAGTTGGAAACGTCATGCCCAGTTTTCCAAATCCCATTATTAGTCTCTGCATAAAAATGCAGGGCACTGGCTTCCATTTTGACTATGTTTGGGACAATACAAGGGGGTGGAAAGTGTCTAACATTGTTTGTGACACCAGTCCAGCTAAGGTCGACTGTAAACTGATGGAAATAATTTGTCAGACTTCCAAATCCTTCTCCTGTATTGTTGTCTTTCCTCAAAGCTATCCCCAGCAATATATATCTTGAATTTAAAAAAATTTTAAACAAAAAAATGGGTGCTTTCAATACTGTATATATTGTGATAAATATAGACACTTTGGAAAAACTTGTGCTTGTGATAATCTCATATTCCATTTTCTCATAATAAAAGGAAGGAAGAATTGTCTGGAAAATAAGCGTTACACTTATTTTTTAATTTAACATCTATTTAGCTTCAGTGGCTAACACTTTAGATAAAAGAAGCCTGTGTTAACAGTTCACTCTTGCCCCTTGTTTAGGGTGCTAGAGCTCATGATTAAAATTCCAGAAACCTCCTAGAGGTCCATTCCTGATATTTCTGTGCTTTAAAAAAAGAAAGGTAGCAAAACTTTAAGAAACACAAGTGCAAATGACCACTTCTAAAAAGATTCTTTGGGGGTCACTTAAGATTCTGCAAACAGACTTGATTGATCCTGTATCAGTGTCCATCACTGTATTCACCACCATACTGACAATGTTTCAAGAATCTCAAAGCCTCACTTCACATATTAATAAATATCAATCTAAAAAACACCTTGCACTGACCCAAACATACTTTCCCGAATTTCAGTTGCCCCCTTACAATAGGAAATGCCAACATGTTGTCTAATTTTTTTATTGTAGCTTTTAGACAATCTTTAATTGTCTAAATTTAAATTATAAGCTTTAAATGTTCACATTTTAAATTTCAATATAAAAAGCAAAGTGATCTAAAAAAATCTCTATCATAAATTTCTGAGCAGCGGTATGGGACATTACTGTAAAGAGGGCTGAAATGCATGACCATGTGCGATTTGATTTAACCTATCAGGGAAGGTATAAACTAAATGTCAAGGTAGTCCTGTTATCTATGAGGTAGGTGTTCCTGATCATGGGTTTCCAAGGTCTGAAAGAGAGCCAGTTGTCAACGATAAAGTCCTGAATAAATGAATGGAATTGTATGTAAAACCAGAAATAGTTTAGGTGACAAAGGCATTCTAACATGTGATCTGATGGATTCTCACACAACAGTACACATTTCCATATAAGAATTATTTTTTATTTTAGTCAGCAGTATCAAGATAATCATGGATTTAGCCCTATAAGTAGTAGCCAGACATGGATCGTGGTTCTGGCACAGTATTTGTTGAGGCTTTTTAATGGTGATCTCTTAATGTTTCTGATTTGCTTATAGAACATAATCTCTCCACAATGAGACGGATAGACCAATCAACTTTATATACCTTTCAAACTTTGTAGTTTATAGAAAGATCATAGTATACTTCAATTTACTTCCTTTTTTAAACTCCCCCTTTATGTCAAGTGTAACTGCATCCTCCCCTTAAATTACACAGAAACTGTATTGTACAATAAGAGTATTCAAGAGTAGATAAGACCTCTTCCCTTTTTATTTATTTTATTTTATTTTTATTTTGGACAAAACACTTTCAGTTCTTTTTTACACAAAGAAGCAGAAGGGTGCAGGTCCAATATTTTTCAGTTGCAAATCACCTGTTAGACTGTTTCAGGAGCCTGGACTATGAATTTCCTCACTAGCAGCGTCTTACAATTTAAATTCTTAAAACTCTTTATTTACAGTTAACTCTAAAGTTTGTCTGGGAATAAGCTGTAAATAAAGCTGTTCTGAATGATGTTCTTGGACAGATTTCAATTTGATAGTGTCTAACTACAGAAAAAAAGTTAACTGATTAGAGATATACACTTGCTCCTGATTTCCCTGTGTCAATTTTTGTGCCTTTACAATCTGAATTTTTAGTTTGAAAAATGTTACGCTCCCCTGTTCCTGTGTGAAAGACTTACACAAAGAAAAGGGGGAACTACACAAGTGAAACTGATTAGATTCATAATTGTCAAATGCACAAAGTAACTGAACTGAAATTTAGATTTTTCTCCAATTGTTATTTAAAAAAGCCCCAAATGTTAGTTGTAACAATAGTAAGTAAAAATATTCAGATTTTTTGTTTGTTTTTTGTTTTTAGGTGGGTGTCAGCGTATATCATGTTTAAATAACGGGGGAAATACTGCAGTTCATTATAAAAGCTGTCCTGTATAATTGATTTCATTTGTACAAATTAACATCAAATAATCTTTTTAAATAGTCTTGAATAACTTTGGATATTTAAATACTTATTTTGTGTAGTGTATTAAACTGTAAGAGGTGATAAATTTTTAATTGACTAAATGAATACATGCTGACATTTCTGAGGAACATACATTGGCAGGCAATGTTAGTTTATGGTAACTAAGTCCAAGGGAGCTCTGCACAGGTGCAGACATCCACCTGCATGGAGCATCTGCAGGATCAGGGCCCTAATCTTGTGAGAGGTGCAGTACTTCATTAAATGTTTGCATCATATGTAAACATCCAGCTCTTGCTATGAAATAAATCTAAAATTTGTAAACATCCTATAATCTGATTTTAATGTACTATCAAAACATTTTACTAGTTAGATTTATTTCAGGAATTTGTGTCTTCATAATATCTAGACACTATATCTTTGTGGCAAAACAAAGTCCATTGTATAGGAAGCTAATGTCTTTGGCTTCCTTTAACATTGTGATTTTAATCTATTAGGGAGGGCACTTACAGTACCCTGACTAGTTTAAACTTCTTGGTGGTACGAGAACAGATTGCTCCTTCTGAATAAAATGCGAAATTAACAATTTGTTTTTTCCTTGTATGGATTAAATGATAAATGTGCACGAGGATGGGTTTGGTTCAGCCTTTCTGCAAAGGTTAGGCTGAACCGGGCCTATTCTTATGTAGCATATGTACAAAAGGAATTGGCACTGCTTCTAACTGTAGCGTGTTTATTCAGGACTTTGGAATTCTGAAATCCTTCAGAGCCAGCTTCTGCAAATAACAGAAATTTTGAAGCAATGAAATTCTGTGACTGTAGCACCTACTGACTACAAAATTCCAGAAAACCTGAGAACTCCAGTCTCTTCTAGTATGTTTGATGGATACTAGCAGCCAACTGAGTGAAAATAAATTAGTTGTTCATGCAATATTAGCAAGTGGCTGGCTGAATAACTTGAAAAGAAAGATCTGGTCATGAGTCTTAATAATGCTTGCTTGTGACTGCTTTTAGTTTATTTAAAAAGGTTAGTTTAATATGTAATGCTATAACTTTAAGCTTTTATGTAATAATTAAAAATAAAGACAGCAAGTAGCTATCTGTAATTAGTTTCTTTATTGTGGGACTTCTGAAAATAATTTTTTAATTTCCTCTTTTCCTTCTTTTTTGAAGTAGTGAATGAATCAACATCTCAAACTCAAAACAAGCAAACAACCCCTGCTCAGAACAGATAGAAAAGGGAAGAAGTAGCGGAGCACTGCAGCAGTTATATATATATATAAAATAACTGCTGAACCTAAATTCCATGTTGCGTAGATATAGAAAATGGAGACCTTGGCTGTTGTAAGAGACATGGGTATTATTTAGGTACATCGCTATGTAGTTCTTAGATACTTTAGTAAATTACCTTTGTCCTGCAAGGAGGGGCAGATTTGTGGCTCTTGTTGCGATTTTGAAAGAAAACCAGTCTGTGACTTGCGAATTTTATTACAAATAATAAATGTAAAATTGATTTAAACTTGTCACTAAAACTATTATAAATCTTACTAACAATGAAGGATTAAACAGCACAATTATCTAATCAAAATGACAGTTGGAACTGTTAATAAATCAAATTGATTTCATTCCCTATTATTGTCAGTAACTGACTAAATCATTGGATGACCACAATAAGTTTTAAATCATGAGGGTAACAACACATGATCAGTTCTTATACATAATGTCCCTGGAAACATAAGGAGGCATGGCTTGCTTCTCAGTCCTTTGAAGTTGTCTAGACTCCTTCAAGGTTGCTATTGAGGGCTGGTCTACACTACAGAGTTAGGTTGACATAAGGCAGCTTACATAAATGCATACACTAAAATGCAGCTCCCGCCAATGTAACTTACCCGCTACACTGACTTAATAACTCTGTGAAAGGCGTAACACTTAGGTTGGTGTAGTTAGGTCGATGCAGCATCAGCATAGACACTGTGTTGCTTACATTGACTGTTGCTGCCTTTCAGAAGCCGTGCCACAATGCCCCATACTGACAGTTAAATCAGTGAAAGTGCTCTTGGTGAGGATGTGCACTGTTGACATAAGGAGCATGGTGTGGACGTGATATGGTGATTTAATTATTGTGGTGGCTGTGCGTCGATGTAACTTAGGTTGACGTAATTTTGTAGTGTAGATTTGCCCTGAGTGACTTCACCATATGGCTCTTTCCCTGACTTAATTTATCTCTACTGTGTCCTTTGGGCAAAGTATTTTTTGCAGACACTATTTTATAACCCACAAAGTGATTTAAGATAGGACTGACTTAGAATTTGGATACGCACATGCTATTTTTGACTCTCTCTCTCTCTCTCTCTCTCTCTCTCTCTCTCATTCACACCTAAAGAACTGTTCAGAGAAAAATAATGAGTATAGGTGGCAGGTGTCCCTAACCACAAAATAGGGACAAGAAAACGGTATTTAAAAGAAAAAAAGTTTCTTTAGCTTGCTCAGTCATCAGTGTCAGGACATAAGAATGGCCATACTAGGTCAGACCAATGGTCCATCTAGCCCATTATCCTGTCTTCTGACAGTGGCCGGCAACACATGCTTCGGAGGACATGAACAGAACAGGGCAATTATCGAGTGGTCCGTCCCCTGTCATCCAGTCCCAGGTTCTGGCAGTCAGAGGTTTAGGGATACCCAGAGCATGGGGTTGCATCCTTGACCAGTTTGGCTAATAGCCATTGATGGACCTATTCCCCATGAACTTATCCAATTCCTTTTTGAATCCTGTTATACTTGTGGCCTTCACAGCATCCCCTCGCGAAGAGTTCCACAGGTTGACTATACATTGTGTGAAGAAATACTTCCTTAAGTTTGTCTTAAACCTCTTGCTTATTAATTTAATTGGGTGACCTCTGATTCATGTGTTATGTGAAGGTGTAAATAACATTTTCTCCACACCATTCATGATTTTATAGATCTCTATCATATCCCCCTTTAGTGGCATCTTTTCTAAAATGAGCAGTCCCACTCTTTTTAATCTCTCCTCATATGGAAGCTGTTCCGTACCCATAATTATTCTTGTTGCCCTTCTCTGTACTTTTTCCAATTCTAATATATTGTTTTTGAGATGGAACAACCAGAACGGTGTGCAATATTCAAGGTGTGGGTGTACCATGGATTTATATAATGGCATTATGATATTTTCTGTCTTATTATCTATCCCTTTTCTAATGATTCTGAACATTGTTAGCTTTTTAGACTGCTGGTGCACATTGAGCAGATGTTTTCAGAGAGCAACCCATAGCGAGTCCAAGATCTCCTTCTTGAGTGGTAACAGCTAATTTAGACCTCATCATTTATATGTATAGTTGGGATTATATTTTCCAACATGCATTGCTTTGCAATTATCAACACTGAATTTTATCTGCCATTTTGTTGCCCAGTCACCCAGTTTTATGAGATCCTTTTGTAACTCCTTGCAGTGTGCTTTGGACTTTTTTGAGTAATTTAGTATCATCTGCCAATTTTCACACGTCACTGTTTACCTTCTTTTCCAGATCATTTATGAATATGTTGAACATCGCTGGTCCCTGTACAGATCCTTGCTATTTGCCTCTCCCCGTTGTAAAAACCGACCATTTATTTATTTCTACCCTTTGTTTCCTGTCTTTTAACCAGTTACTAATCCACGAGAGGACCTTCCCTCCTATCCCATGACTGCTTATTTTGCTTAAGAGTTTATGGTGTGAGACCTTGTCAAAGGCTTTCTGAAAATCCAAGTACACTAGATTAATTGGATCACCCTTGTCCACATGCTTGTCAACACCCTCAAAAAATTATAATAGATTGGTGAGACATGATTTCCCTTTGCAAAAGCCATGTTGACTCTTTCCCCAACATAGCGTGTTCATGTATGCGCCTCATAATTCTGTTCTTTACTATAGTTTCAACCAATTTTCCTGGAACTGAAGATTGGCTTACTGGCCTGTAATTGCCAGGATTGCCTCTGGAGCATTTTTAAAAAATTGATGTTATATTAGGTATCCTGCAGTTATCCGGTTCAGATAACTGTAGGATATAAGCGAAAGGTTACATACCACAGTTAGTTGTTCTGCAATTTAGTGTTTGAGTTCCTTCAGAACTCTTGGGTAACTACTGTTTGGTCCATATGACCTATTACTGTTTAATGTATCAATTTGTTCCAAAACCTACTCTACTGACACTTCAATCTGGAACAGTTCCTCAGATTTGTCACTTAAAAAGAATGGTTCAGGTGTGGGAATCTCTCTCACAACCTCTGTAGTGAAGACCCATGCAAAGAATTCATTTAGCTTCTCCACAACAGCCTTGTCTTTGGAGACAAGGACTACAGTTTGGGGGACCAGGTGATCTCATCTGTGGTTGATGCCTTATGCTGGCTGGTGGGCTTCCTTTGGGCACTTGTCTGGTCAGGCTGGCATAGCCTGTACTAGTCTTGGGCTCCTTACTATCCCAGTATCCGTTCTTGGTGTTGTGGTGAACTAGCAAGCTCTGCTTCTGGCATTATTGCAGAGTTAGATATTTTTAAGACTGTCTGAACCCCAAGATTATAGCACAAGTGGAGAAGCTTGAAGAGCCTATTAGACCCATTTCTAGTCACAGAAATTCTGTTAAAATTTGGCTGACAGTCTATTTTCTAAAAAAAGAAGGATAATGGTGCACAGAAAGTAGAAAATAAAGGAATTATTCCAGAAAGTTGTTCATTCATCCTCACACTTTTATGTATGGTGATCCAAGAACCTTAACCTTCACCAGGGTCGCCTCTTGGAGAAATCAGACTAGGTATCAGTCAAAACTGATGCTAATCTGAGGAGCAGGGGATCTCACTTAAGTCACACATGTTAACAATACCTTGATCTTGGTATCCATGGAAAAATGCATTATGTATGAACATTCTGGAGCTGAGAGCAGAAAGATAAGATCTCAACATCAATACAGTGAAGATGTGATTTTTTTTTTTATTTTTATTTTTAAAAGCAGCTTGCTCCCCAGTGGACTCACTAATTAACAGGGAGGGACAAGACTGGAACATCTGTGGGATGAAGTTCTGTAGCTCCTGTTCTCTATTGGATCTGGACGTGCAGTGGGGAATGTTGGAACAACCGTTACTTAATCTTTTCACAAAGAAAAATAGTCTAAAAAATGTATGTATATTATGAATATTCATTTTGTGTGGCTAGTAATGTGGTATGGAATTTGGGTAATGGTACTTGCAGCAATGAATGATGCTTCTTAGTATGACTGGTTAAAGCAATACTATTTGTTCCACCTCACTGCAACAAATTGATTAAATGATTCAGCAGGATCATAGCTGTAACTGCATCAGTTTTATGACTCCTCTGAAAAGGTACACATTAGAGATGAGATAAATTTAAATTGAAAGAGGAAAGGCACACTTTAAAGGATTGCTGTGCCCATTTTGTTACCCCTGTTTTGCTACTCTTTTGGACTTTATAAATACTCATTTAAAATCTTAGCAACCTCTTTGTTTCAAACATTAATTACATTTTAAAGATATTCAAATAAAAATATAGTATGCACTTTCAACTTGGGAAAGAATATAGTATGCACACTTAATACAAATATAGTATGCACACTTAATACAAATATAGTATGCACACTTAATATGTATGCACTTTCAACTTGGGAAAGAAATCCCATATTTAAATCATGATGATTAAAGAGTGATGAAATATTTATACGCAGCAGTTTTTTTTAATATTACTTCAAAGGCTTTTGGCTATAATTTGCCATTTACAGAATTAGTCATTGTGTTTTAATCCCTCTGTGTGGCTTTTAAAAAAATTAAAATAACTGTTTGGCTTATGTAATTTAGCTGTGCTTTCAGTGAAGGGATGGGTGCTGAGAAAAATCTAACAGATGATTTAAACTTTTTTCTATTGAAGCTTTTCTGGTAATATTAAAGATAGAAGAACAAGGAAATTGAACACCAATCTAGACACTAGGTAAAATTTTCAAAAGTCCTTAAGTGACTACGTTCCTAAATCTTACTGAAAATCAATGGGACTTAGGCTATTAAGTCCCTAGGTGCTTTTGAAAATTTTACCAATGTTCCAAATGTTTAGGTTTGCTATTTCTACATCTCTGGCAGATACAGAACAATGAGAGTTAAGTCTGATGGTACTGTTTTTGCCTAAGGACAGCCTTCTCTCTCACTTAGAATCAGAGAAATGTGGTGCTGGAAGGGACTACCAGAGGTCTTCTAGTCCAACCTCCTGTGCTGAGGCTGGACCAAGTATACCTACACGATCCCTGAATGGTGTTTCTCTAAGCTGTTATTGAAAATCTCCAATGACAGGGATTCCACAACCTCCCGTACGGCTTGTCTACACTACCGCGCGGGGTCGATCTAAGATATGCAACTTCAGCTACGTGAATAGCGTAGCTGAAGTCGATGTACTTAGATCTACTTACCGCGGTGTCTTCACTGTGGTAAGTCGACAGCTGACACTCTCCCGTCAACTCCGCTTGCGTTCCTCGTTCTGGTGGAGTACTGGAGTCGACGGGAGAGCGCTCAGCGGTCGATTTATTGTGTCTATACTAGACGCGATAAATCGATCCCTGCTGGATCGATTGCTGCCCACCAATCCAGCGGGTAGTGTAGACAAGCCCTTAGAAGCCTATTCCACTGTGAGAGAGACTCATTCATTCATTATTGGGAGGTCAGATGTCAGTTCTGAGTACTGGCTGTGATACAGAGACTCTGACACTGTCAATGCGCCACGCGCTGGTTCCTTCCACTGTCCAGAATGCTATAATGTCAGTACTGTCTGCTCTGCCAATGGAGTCTGGCAACTCCTATTCTTCTGATGAACAAGTGGTACCAGCAACTCCCCCAACAGTCCTGAGGTGAGAGATGAGCCCTGACACAACTTTCAGAGCTTCCTGGATACCTTCATGTTCCTACAGTGCACATTATTGGCCTGTGAGACCTTCCTACAGTGCACATTATTGGCCTTGAGACCTTCCCCCATATCCTTATGATTGTTCTCACTGGCCATAATGGGGCTCCTAGGATCCTTACTTTAGAGTAATGTTTCTCAACAACCGGTCCATGGACCAGCACCGGTCCCTGAGATCTCCCTGAGATAGTTTAGGAAGGCAGTAAGCCAGTCGTTATCAAAAAGGTTGAGAAACACTGCTTTAGCGCTCCGGACTATGAAGACTATGGGCAACACTTTAGACAGAAGAATTCCTAGAGAAGAGCTGCAGTACTCCTTCCCCCCATGTCCCAAATATTTTGAGGAAGAGGAAAAGCCACATCAGTTGATTCCACTGTCAGTTCTTTCTTCCTCTTCCCTGGATGAGGCAGAGGCACTGGCCTTACCCTCATCACCAGAGGAATATAGTATCAAGATTTCTTGAGGAGTAATGTGGAAACTCTCTGGATCCTTTTGGAAGAGGTTCAGGATCCAACCCATAATCTTCTGGACATTCTCCAGATGAGGGGCCATAACAAGGTCGTGCTCCCTACTAATGGGGCCATATTGGACCCTGCTAAGATGGTTTGGCATGTTTTGTCCATGAAAGGGTGGACAAAAAATACTTTGCTCCTTCCAAAGGCAAGGAATATTTGTTCTCCCACCCTAATCTGAACTGTCTTGTGGTCCAAGGTTTCATGGAATGCAACAGGCTTCACCATCCTAGGTCCACTCCTTTGCACAAGGACCCAAGAGATGGGATCTCTTTGGCAGAAAGAATTTTTCATTGGCTAGCTTTTTATTTCATATAGCAAAATTACAGGCATTGATGTTCAAACAAGAGTTTTGATTACAACAAACTGTTGGAATTAATTAATAAGCTGCCACATGAGCTCAGGCCTTAGTTACAGGTTATCCTTGATGAAGAGAAATTAGTTGTCAGATCATCCCTTGAAGTGTCACTAGATGCAGCAGATATGGCTTCCTGATCCATGGCAACTCCGCTCGTGATGAGGCAGGCTTCATGTTGCAATCCTCCGCTTCCCCAAGGAGGCCTGGGCAATAGTAGAAGATCTCCCTTCGAAGAAAACCACCTGTTTAGCAAGATAAT
Organism: Platysternon megacephalum; assembly: GCA_003942145.1. Taxonomy (NCBI): domain Eukaryota; kingdom Metazoa; phylum Chordata; order Testudines; family Platysternidae; genus Platysternon; species Platysternon megacephalum. The sequence continues at coordinate 2,604,161 of QXTE01000086.1, forward strand.
AATGAGTCACTTCATTCTTTTAAGGACACTCGCACAATTCTCCTTTCCTTAGGGATATATGCCTTGGCACCCTGGAGGTAATATTCCATCCAGTTGCCTCATAGACACAGTTCTTCCTCTCAGCCATTCTGTCATTAAAAAGGCCTGTGATCCCCCTAAGAAGTGTCAGAGGGTACAGTACAGCAGGCACAATGCACCACCACCATCCCATCTTCAGTCCCAACCTCCCACCAGGAAGGCATTTTGTGAGGGATGCTCGAGAGCTGTTAACCTGTCTGCACACCTTCAGTTACTCCTACACCTTTTGGTGGCTGCCTGGCCGATTTACTCCTGATGTGGCAGTATATTGTGTTGCACAAATGGGTCCTAAACACCATCTCGACTGGCTACACCATAGAATTCCTGTCTACTCCTCCAACCCCGGCACCCCTGTCCCTCTTCAAGGACCCCTCTTACGAGAGGTCTCTTCAACAGGAGGTGGACTCCCTAATTCCACTAGGGGGCAATAGAGCCTGTGTCACCTCAGCACAAGGGCAAGTGGTTTTACTTAAGATATTTCCTCATCCCCTAAAAGAAGTGGGGCTGGACTTTAGGAAGCGTGAATGTCTTCCTACACCACTAAATATTCAGGATAACCACATTGGCTTCAATAATCCCTTTTCCCAAGTGAAGGTGACTGGTTTGCAGCCCTTGATTTGAAGGGTGCCTATTTTCGTATAGCACTTTCATCCAGCATACAAGAAATTCCTGCGCAGTATAGTGGACCAAGAGCACTTTCAAGCAGAGTTCTCCCTCTTCTTGATGGCACCGAGAGTTTTTTTTACAAAGGTGCTCTCCGGGATAGTAGCATATCTTCATTGCCGAGGCAGCCCGGTATTTTCTTACCTTAACAATTGGCTGCTCACAGGACACTTGTATCAGGAGGAATGGATAGTGATCCTCTCCTTACTAAACTTCTTTCACTCTTTGGGATGTAGGTAAATCCAAAAATGTCCACTTTAGCACCAACAAAAGTTATGGAATTTATCAGAGTGAATCTGAACTCAATTTTGGTCATGGCATACTTACTGTTACAGATTCTGTGTGATGAAGGACCGCGTCGCCCAACTCTGACTCACCCCCACAAATGATAATCCAGTCCTGTCTGGTCCTTCTAGGCCATTTGGCTGCATACAGCTATGTGACATCATTTGTAAGAGTCTGGTTGTGGATGGCCTATGCTCCAAGCAGATGCACCCTGGACAAACAAGTTTTGTTTCATCTGAGTGTCCTCTCGTCCCTCACCTGGTGGGAAAACAAAGAGACTGTATAGAGGTTCCCTTTGTTCCCCCATCACCCACAGATACATTCATTACAGATGCCTCCTTACTGTGCTGAGGAGTGCATGTAGGCTCAGGGCTCCTGCACTCCACACAAAACCAAACTGCACATCAATCTTCTCCTGCTTCAGGGAATGCACAAAGCTTGCAAAAGATTGCCACCCTTCATCTGCTCCACACATGTCTAAGTTATGTCCGACAGTGTGGCTACTAAAGTATTTTATATAAGCAGAGAGGAGTGAGGTCTCCTCCACTCTGCATGGATGAAATCAAGCTTTGGAACTGGTGTATCAGATCCCTGTCGGCAGTGCACTAACCAGAGTAATGAATGTTAGAAGATAGTCTAAACAGGCATATCTACCAGGATTGCGAGTGGGAACTCCACTCTTCAGGGGTGCAGAACATATTCTGGTAGTGGGGTTTCCCATTCTGGGACTTTTTCAGGCAAACGAGAAGTGCCCAATTTACTGCTCATGAGCTGCTATGAAGGATGCCTTTCTTGGACACTGGTTGGAGCCGCTAATGTAGGCCTTCCCTCCCATTCCCCTATTAGCCTGTGCCTACAGGAAGGTCAAGCAGGAAATGGCAAAAATAATCCTGATAGCACTTTGGTTGCTGAGATAATTTTGTTCTGCCACCATCCTGCAGATGGCCTCTCACCCATGCATAACCTATAAGTGTTTCTAAATCTGCTGTCTCAGAACGAGGACAGAACCGTCCATCCAAATCCAGCCTCCCTCCATCTGGCATCCTGATTTTTGGATGGCAGAGCGTTTAAGAGATTAATAGAGTATGACAAAACCAGACTGACCAGTTCAAGTACTTTGGTGGCTGGGTTCCAGAAGATAGTAAGCTTAAACATGATATGGTCCAGACTGGGGAGTGTTGGCAAAGTGTGGAATAGCATCTCAGGTGTTGTTTATGACAAGCATATGTCACTGTGACTGAAAGCTCAACTGTATAGAAGGATGGTGCCGCTGCAATGCTCTGCAGTAGAGAAACATGGGCAGTAAAGGGGTGGCAGGGTCAGTGCCTACAGGTGTTTGAGATGAGATGCCTTTGCACTATAAAAAGAGTCACACACAGAGACAGAGAGCAAAAATTTAGGGTAGAAATCAGTCCATGATGTGTCTGCATCATTTGAACCTTTGGCCACCTGCTCTCTTTTGCCCCTGTCTGTGAAAGTGTCCTTCCTAATGGTGATCATGTTGGCTATGAAAGTGGGTAAGCTTGGGGCCCTCATGGTGGACCCCCTCCACATGGTGTTCCACAGGCATAAAGTGTTGAAATCGCATCCCAAGTTCATCCCAAAGGTCCCTTCTGAATTTCACATGAATCATACTGCTCACTTGCCAGGCTTCCACCCAAAACCTAACAGTAATAGGCATGACAGGAAGCTGCACTCTGTGGTTGTTGGCAGAGCTTTAGCCTCCAACTAGCAAAGGGCAAAACCCTTTAGAAAGTCTCCAAGGCTATTCATTTCCATTACTGAGAGAATGAAAGGAGAAGTAGTCTCTTCTCAAAGACTCTCAAAATAGATTTCAGGGTGTATTCTCTGCTACTAAGAGCTTATAGAAGCTCCTCCCCCTCATGGTATCTGGGCATATTCAACTAGAGCACAAACTGCAGGGAGTTAGTTCCCCTCTTGGACATCTGTAGAGCAGCAGCTTATGGCTCCATTCATACCTTTACCAGGCATTATGCTTTTTTCCAAGCTTCATCTGTGGATGCCTCCTTTGGTTCAACGATTCCGTGATCTGCAGCATTCTTCTTATATACTCCTCTATCATGAGTACTGCTTGGGAGTCACCCACAGTGTATACCCATATGGACCAGCACTTGAAGAAGTGAAGGTTACTTATTTCTATAGTAACTGGAGTTTTTTTGAGATGTGTGGTCCCGATGGGTATTAGCTGCCCTCCTTCCCCTCTGCTCAGATCCTTACTTGAGTCGCAGTAGAGTAGGAACTGGTGAGGCAGCAGGTCCTCACTGCCACTTATGTCCTCGGTTCAGAGCATGAGGAAGCATAGGCTGCAGGTGTGGACCAACACACTGCTATGGAAAAGTCTTCTGGTCTCAGGCACATGGAACACATGCACTCATAGGGACCGTGCATCTTGAACTCCAGTAACTATATGGTAAGTAAACTCCATTTTCCCATGCTAAAGCCAGCTTAGCATAGCCAATACTGGCATTGTATCAAATTTAAAAATCAATTGAGGCTCAGAATCAGGGCTACTTCAGGTCTACTAGCACAGCAGAGGAGATCACAAGAAACTGAATATGGTGTCCAGATTAGTCTTCCAAAATGAATAAGCCTTCATATGGTAAATACCCTTCTCCTTCACGGAAGCAAGAAAGATGTGAGCACATCAGGACTTTCAGTTTCTGGGCACCTAGTCCCCTGCATTCATCTCATCTCTAGTAGTTGCTTTTGGAAGTCCCCCTTATGTCAGGAGTTCTTGCTCCAGAAACATTTGAGGTTAGTGGCACAGAGATTGATTCAGCTCTGAGAGATAGATGTCTGAAGTGAAAGGAAAGTCAAAAAATAATATTTAAACAGGATCAACTGTCTTATGTATTACCTCAGAGCGTTCTCATTTTCTTGGTGCGTCACAGACTTAGCACTTCAGCTACATACTATATTAGTTAATTTATTAAAGAGTGAATGGAACTATACCACTGTAGTTTTAATGCGGTGCCTAGCAGATTTCTAGTGTATCTGCTTGTGACAGGATCCCCGGGGTGCAACCTGGGACTGTGGTACCATTGTGCCCCCTCTGCTCACTATTCTGGGTTGTCTCTCACAATGCCTTACTGGTGGCAAGCAGCAAACCCCTCCAGGTGCTGTTACCACTCAGTACAACCACATGTAGAGCCCCACACCCAGCTAGATTGCATGAATGCCCCAGAGTCACTCATGAATCACACAGAGAAAGGTACCAGCCAACTCTCACCAGCTCCCAGCCTTGTACCTTAGGAATATGCCGTCTTGCACTGTTCAAGACTCTTTCTTGAGCAATGCAAATTTATTAATTGTTTCACAGCTTCATCAATGGAAAGTGGAAATGCACCAGCCTTTATGACCTGAGCAGATTTGCCAAACACTTCAGACAAACTCGCTGGTAAAGATAAATAGTAAAACAAGTGTATTGATTACAAAAGATAGATTTAAAGTGATTATAAGTGATAGGCAAAAAGAGTGGTTACCCCCCAAAAAGAAAAGAAAATATAAGCATGCAGTCTAAACTCTCAACCCTACTAGACTGGGCAACATCTAGGTCAGGGGTCGGCAACCTTTGGCATGCGGCCCATCAAGTTAATCCGCTGGTGGGCTGCGAGACATTTTGTTTACGTTGACCATCTGCAGGTATGGCCCCCTACAGCTCCCGGTGGCTGCGGTTCATGGTTCCCGGGCAATGGGAGCTGCGGGAAGCGGCGGCCAGCATGTCCCTGCGGCCCATTGCTCCCCTCAGCTCCCATTGGCCGGCAACAGTGAACCGCGGCCACTGGGAGCTACAGGGGGCCGTGCCTGCGGACGGTCAAGTTAAACAAAATGTCTTGCATCTTGCCAGTGGATTACCCTGATGGGCTGTGTGCCGAAGGTTGCCGACACCTGATCTAGGTTAAGCAGTTTTTCTCACCTCACTGGATATTTCAGGTTGGTTACAGTCTTTAATACTCAGGCTTTTCCCTCTTAGCCTGGGGACCAGTCTCTTCAGCTCCGGCATTCTTGTTGCCTTCTGCGTAGGTGGGGAGAAGAGAAAAGGCAAAACATGGGGCCATCGTGTTGTGTTTTATACCCTTAGTCCATGTGCTTGGAGAACATATGTCTAAGCATGTCTGGTGGGCATTGCTGAGTCATCAGGCAAGGTTGAGCAATTCCCCTGGTGTGGCCTTCTGCAAATGAGTCATTGAATTGTCTCTTGCTGGACAATGGCTGATGATGTTTGTTCAGCACTCACCTGGGCCCTGGTTATCCCCCTTCTTATTGTCTTTGGGGAGCTAGTGTCTGGGTGCTCAAAGCATATTTTAATATTTTAATGACAACCATACAAATGATGAATATGGGGGTTACAGGGTGTTCCCCCACGGTGTAGAGTTTCACAATGCTGCTTTCAGGAGTTAATCTGACCTGGAGAGGGGAGGTGTGATGGTAGTTTTATTTTTTATTCAGTCATTTAAGAAGAACAGTCCCTGCCCCAAAGAATTTACAATCTGCAAAGACAAAGTATGCCCAATAAATGTGGAAAAGGATACAGATTGTCAGCCTAAAGAGCTCCCTGGCATTTAAAAAATTGTTAGATCACCCATATGAGGGCCTTTAAAGAGAGAGAGAAGGAGGAAGCTGATGCATAGTATCAATAATAAGTAACTAGTGCTGTTTTCCACATGTAATGGTTGCTTCTGTTGTAAAACACATAATTTGTTAGAACTTTGTGGAATAAGTTCTTAATTTTAAGAAGATTGTTAACAATGAAATGGCATTGGCAAAGATGTGTAATTTTGTGGAATCTGGTGAGCTCTGCACAATTTCTTTGTAAAGCAAAGAAAGCATATTATTGTGATTTAACATTTGTGATCCCAACACTGTATGACACATATTACACCAATAAAAATGCTAGATAGAAGCACTTGTATACTTGTACAAAGGTATTTATTTTATACCAGAAAACCAGCATTAAGAGAATGTTACAGTTGTGTAGTTAGAGAATTTGGAAATCAGGAAATGTGAGTGCAACATTGTTTGCCAACTTGAACAGGGGCTTTTAAAAAACTTATGGGCTATGTAGAGTTTGATTTGGTCGCTTTTAGTCATTTTTGTTTTGCTGACTTAGATACGGTATTCAGCATAAACCTCACAATGTGGTTGCCAACAGCTTTTGTCTATCAGCTAAAGATTGGAAATAATATATTGCTGTCAGAATCTATGAAAGCATAATGTAACTGTCATTTCCCTCCTACTCATCCTTTCAAGGAGAATTCACTTTCTTAAAGTAAAGGGGTGTGTGTGTTTATTACAAAATATGGTTATAGAAGACTTTTTTTTTAAATATTAAAGATGGTTCACAAACCTGTTGATTGACACAAGCTATTGTACTTCAGGATAGCATTTAATTGTGTTAAAACATTCTACTTAATAAAGAGTGGCCAGTAAATATTTTCATGAAATGGATTTTTCTAGGAAGGATAGATATCAGAATGTAGGTGTTTTAAATACCATCCATTCTGTAAAGTTGTTGTTACATAATGAAAGCTATTGTGGAAAGCCATGAAGAAGTAATGCAGATTAGGAATGCATTCCTGTGTGGGAGGAAAGGGTATGTGTGTAGTTTTCTGACTATTTTGCAGCCTGTGGACTACTGCAGTACAGCAGCTTATTATTATTATTTAAAAAAAAATTGTGTGTGGAACATTTGCAAGCCCATGTGTACATGCAAATGTCAGAATTGTTCAACTGTACACAAGTGTAAGGGTACAACATGCATATGTTTGGACCTGCAGTATGTGTGGACATGTGCACATGAGGGCTGAAAACACTTTTTGAATGTGCAAAGAAAAGAAAAATAGAAGGAAAGCAGTAATTAATACAGGTTAAATTTAATAATATGTGCAGGTTTGTCTCCAAGGATATAATGTATAGCATATACTCATTTATGTATTTCTTGACACCTTTAAACACTAGCAAATGTTGGAAAAAATGTGCTGCACCTGGCTTCAAAGCAATTGCATTGGTAAAACTCTAGGTGGATCTCAGAAAATAAATAAATCTTATTTTCTGTCTTAGCCCCTTTCTTTGTAAATGCAGATGGAATGTTGGCTGCCCCACACTCACTCCAATGTGCTATATAAAATATCTACAGTAATTCCACTGGGGCAATCACTACATCAGTAGTCTCTAAACATCTGAGATGTCTTATGAATATTGGGTTTTAGTTGTATTTCAGTTTTTAAAGGCTTGTCCAGAGTATTTTTGTCATTCCTTTTTCTTTTTATCAGCAGCAATGCAGCAAGTTTTGGATAATCTTACTGATCTGCCCACATCAACAGGAGCTGAAGAAATAGATCTTATTTTCCTCAAAGGAATTATGGAAAACCCTATTGTAAGATCACTTGCTAAGGTATTTTGATGTATTGATAGTTTGAATTAAATTTGACACTTTTGATATTTTTACTTGGAATATTGTCAATTCAAGAGCTCTGACTGGTAGTATAAATTCATTTTGTCCAGAGCATAGCTACCACTGGTAGACTTGGAGGAAATTGTGAGAACAGATTTAATCCTGGACCCCCTTGACTTGATCCTTTCTTCACTTATTGAACTCAGTTTCATTTCTAGCATTTAGAAAAGGGGTTTGGAATATGGAGGATGAAAATAAGTTTATTATTTATTACTTGTATTATCAAAGAGCCTAGGAGTCCCAGTCACGAACCAGGATCCTACTCTGCTGGGCACTGTACACACAGAACAAAAAGACATTCCCTGCCTCAAAAGAGCTTACACTCTAAATAAAAGGAATTTTTTAGATGGATATAGACAGACCAACAAGTAAGTACAAGAAACATTACTGGTCAGTGTGATAGGCTGTGGCCTCAGCACGCCAGCAGCCTTATCCTTGTCGGGTTTTTGTATGTGCCTCAGCAAAGGAGAATTTTAAGGAGGGAATTGAGGGAGAATAATGAGTGAGTTTTGTAGATGTCATGGAGCCTTTCTTCCAAGCATGAAGGGAGAAAACACAAAGGAGGTTGTTTGAAAATTGACTTGGTGCCGCACAATATTTTGATTAGTTTTATATCATTCTAGTTTTTTAACGTGGCACACACAAATGGATTAAAAACTGGCCGACAGGTCTCAAAATGTAATTGTAAATAGGGAATCGTCATTGAGCAGGTGTATTTCCAGTGTGGACCAGCAGGAATCAATTCTTGTCCCTATGCTACAGGAGGCCAGATTAGATGATCACAGTGGTTCTCTCTGGCCTTGGAATCTATGAAAATTTAACAAGTGGGCAATGGAGGTTGACATCATAGGCCGATCGAAGGTAGGAGTTGATTAGGCAAATTCCTGTGTTTTAAGAACTTTAGATATCGAAAATATGGTAAAATTATTTATGAAGACAATTTCAAAATACTCAATATTTCAATATTTTCAGTATTTAGTATTTATATAGTACTGTACTGTCTCCTGTCGCATCTCACCCGGTTTGTCTTTGACCAAACGTACATTGTGATCCACACATATGAGACGTCTATGTATAGAGCCCCTCTGATGTCAGTGGGGCTCCATGCAGGCACAGAAACCCACCCACATGGATCACAGTGCAGAATCCGTGCCTTTGATTATAAGCTTCTCTGGGTATGGACCATCCTTATTTGTGTCATGTACAGCATCAAGCATTTTTGGTAATAAATGATAATGCTACTTTACAAACGTAAAGTAGACAATTTGAAGAATTCTCAAACACTTTTATAATTTGAACTATATCTTAGCAGGGATGGCCTCATGAACCGTCTTCTTTTCTAATTGTCATTGCATGGAGCACATCCCCACCCATTCATGCTTGCATCCTCCATACCTGTGGCAGCTATAGTAATTGCTTACGTGGAAAGGTAGTTAATGTATCTTAAGCTATCTCTTAATGCAAATAAACAAGGAGGTGAGCCAGCACTATATGACAGACCAACTCTGTGTGCATCATCGGCAGGTGCTCCACAAATCACAGTTTGAGAACTGGTGAAATAATCTAAACAACAAAATCCTTGTTCAATTATCTTTGAGTATAAAGACCGGCAAAGCAAGAGATTAATTGAAGAATGCTGTCAGATTTATGGAAGAGAAAAGTGTTTTTTCTGTTAGAGACTGTAAGAAAATTGTAGTTTAAAAAAAAAAAAAGGAAAAAAGTACACCATGGTGCAGCCTAGAAAGAGAGGTGTAGAGCAGGGGTAGGCAGCCTATGGCACGCATGCCAAAGGCAGCATGCATGCTGATTTTCAGTGGCACTCACACTGGCCAGGTCCTGGCAATCAGTCCGGGGGGCTCTGCATTTTAATTTAATTTTAAATGAAGCTTCTTAAATATTTTAAAAGCCTTGTTTACTTTATATACAACAATAGTTTAGTTATATATTATAGACTTATAGAAAGAGACCTTCTAAAAATGTTAAAATGTATTACTGGCATGCGAAACGTTAAATTAGAGTGAATAAATGAAGACTCGGCACACCACTTCTGAAAGGTTGCCGACCCCTGGTATAGAGAGAAACAATGGCAGTATGGAGTGAGAAAAGACTAGTTTGTGTGTTAATTTAACAAGAGTGAGTGACTTCTGGGCTAAAGAAGTGGCCACTCTGTGCAAAAGTACTGTAGGGATCTCAAAAGGTGGGTGCTCACATTCCATATCTACTGCATACAGATTTACAGCACAAGTACAGTGGTTGACTTTCAAATGTGAATTGTATACCTCCACTTTTATGTTAAATTTGATACTTTATTTTTTTATCACCAGGGAGGTGATGCTTTAGAAACAAGCTTCTTTTCCTTCTTTGGCAAGAGCTTCTCTTGTATGGCAAATTACCATCTAAGAGTTTGTCTAGAAGAACAGTTAGAGACAAATCTACAGTGCTAGTGTTCCACACAGTAACTCAGGGCTTGGCTACACTTGCAGATGTAGAGCGCTGGGAGTTAAACCAGCCTTCAGAGACCACAGCAGGGAAAACACTGCCGTGTGTTTACACTGTCAGCTGCAAGTGCACTGGCATGGCCACATTAGCAGCTCTTGCAACCCCACAAAGAGCAGTGCATTATGGTAGCTATCCCAGTGTGCAAGTGGCTGCAATGTGCTTTTCAAATGGGGGCAGGGGTGGAGTGTGACAGGGAGTGTATTGTGTGTATGTGGGGGGAGAGACAGTGTGTTTTGGGGGGGTGAGAGTGTGTCAGCATGCTGTCTTGTAAGTTCAGACAGTAGCAGACCCCCCTCCCCTTCTACCCCCCCCACCACCACCACACACACACACACACACTCACAACAGCAGTATTCCACACTTATGGTTTGCTTTGTCCCAGAGCAGATAAGCTTGCGGGATGTCAGAAATGGAGCTTTGAAAGGGGATAGCCGCATGCCTGCAGCCGATTTCAAAACAATGAGAAGAGTGGCCACTTGACTTCAGGGGATTATGGGACGTTTCCAGAGGCCAATCACGGTGCAGTAATGCAACACCTCGTCCACACTGACGCCTGGACGTTTCAGCCGGGGCGCAGCAAGCTTTATGCTTCTGATGGAGGTGGATTACCAGGAGCGCTCCAGCTGCAGAGTCCAGGAGCTCTACTTGCCTTGCCAGTGTGGACACATCGGGAGTTAGGGCGCCCTGGGCTGCTTTAATGCGCTCTAACTTGCAAGTGTAGCCAAGCCCTCAGTGTGGATTCTGCTACTGCGCGTGCTTTGATCTACTGTACTTTGAAATGGGAGTAGATCAAAGCACACTAGGGAACTTTTAGTGCATGGGAGCAGGGTCCTCACGGACAGTTACAGAGCACTAGCATGCCGCACAGTAGATGTATACCTCAGCTTGCTGTGCACTGTTATCTAGATGAGCCCTAAGGCAATTTTTTTCATGGCCAAGTTGCAAATGCAAAAGAGAGAGCCTATAATGGAAATGTTTACACTCTTGACTATGGGCATATCTCCACTAGAAAGCTGTATAACTTTAACTATACAATCCCCTAGTGGGGATGCAGTTATATCTGTATACACGTATTTTACTCCAGTGAAACCATTCTCTTATGGGAAGTGGAATAAGTTGGACCAGTATAACTGCATCCATGTTTTTACAAAAGGGGGAAGTGAGTAGAGTAAATTCTTCGAGTGCTTGCTCATATCAGTTCCAGTTAGGTGTGTGAATGCACCGCATGCACGACTGTCGGAAACTTTTCCCTAGCAGCTACCAGTTGGGCCGGCTGTGGAGCCCCCTGGAGTATGGCCCTCTATATACGACCTTGCTGGTCCGACCCCCCTTCAGTTCCTTCTTACTGCCAGTGACGGTTGTTGGAACAGTGGTCCCTTGCTCGCAAGTGTTCCACTAATCCCTCGCTCTTCTGCTTATCTTTGTATATAGTTACCCATTGTTAGTTAATTGTTCTCTTCTAGTTGTTAATTGTAGTCTTTAGTGGTTGGGGGGATTGCTCCTTCAATGAGTACCCCGCGGGGCTCTGGGGCATGCTGTCCCAGGGCTTCAAACCCTGTAGCTCCTGCGCCAAGCCTATGCCCAGGTGCGACCCCCAAGACTCCTGTCTCTGGTGTCTGGGAGAAGCCCATCAGGCAGACAAGTGCAAGATCTGCAAGGCCTTCAAGCCTCGCACTAGAAAGGAGAGGGACATTCTATTGAAACAACTCCTCATGGAGTCTGCCCCTCCGTCCTCAGCAGGACCTGGTCCCGAGTGCCTCAGTGCGGAGCACTCCTCCGGCGGTGCCATCCGCAGCACTGAAAAAGGACTCAACACGCCTTCCCAGGGGCCAGCGGTCTCCCGGGGCCAGAAGCGTTCCCCTGGGCACCATTCCCACTCACCGGCTGCCCGCAAGAAGCAAGCTAAGGACAAGCCTCCACAACGGCCTGATACGGACACCGCAGCCCCAGTAGGGCACGGTGCGGAACATGGGCCTATGGAGGCCCAGGAAGCCCCGCGCTCCTGGACTCCCCGCGGCTGCAGGTGGAGGAGGTCATGCTACCCTCCACACTGGACAGTTTCAAGGCCGCTAGGGGGCTTATCGAAATGACGGCGCCCAAGTCCCCCATCTCGAGGCCTCCACTACCCTGAGGCCCGGCACTGTCCAGAGGCAAATTGGCTATGTTCGGGCCGTCTGCCCCCCGACCAGGATCTCCACGCCGCTCTGAGTCCCGGCACCGCACTTATGCCCAGCGCCGGTCTGACTCGCGGCACTGGTCTCGCAACCCTGACCCTCGGAGCCGTTCCTGCTCGAGGTGGTCGTCGGCTGATAGGTCGTGGTCCCACTCGAGGTCCAGGTCCCAATCTGTGACCTCGCGGCACCGCTCGCATCGACCTCGGACTGCACTTCCCAGTCGTCGCTTGACGGACCGGCACTGCTCTACGCAGCAGTAGTGCTCTACGTTGCGGCACCACACCCCATCTCGGCACCGTTCCCCAACGCGGCACCGCTCCCCAGCACGGCACTAATCCCGTTCACGGCACCGTTCCAGATCCTGCTCAGGACACCGGTCCCCGCTTCGGCACTGGCCTCGATTGCGGCGCCGCTCAACATCGCGGCACCGCTCCCCATCAAGGCGAAGCCCCACTTCGCGGCGCCGATCAACCTCTCAGCACCACTCCACATCTTGCCACCGTTCCCCGCAGCGGCACCGCCAGTCACCGTCCGGTCCTCGTTATCCCCCACAGCACCCATCCCGTCCGTTTGAGGAGGAGGAGGCCTCCGTGGTGCAGTCCCGCACCGCTCCCCTTTGGCCGTCCCACTCAAGGTTGGCCTCCCTCAGGTCAGGCAGAGCATCGGGGGCATTGTAAGCGCCCAGGTCAGGGCCAGGAAGCCTTGGACAGGACGCTTCAGCGCCCCACTGGCAGCCCCAGTGGCAATTCTGGACCTCTTGGGTGTACCACCAAGCCCAAGGTGCCCCCCCCCCCGGCGCTCCCCCACCATCCTGTTCGGGGTCTCGCCTCCCTGAGGCAACCATCAGCCACCCGCCTCAGGATCCATCGCAGATCCCGGATCCAGCCCCACTCCCTGTGGAGGCTACACCCGGGGTTCGTGAAGAACCAGTCTCGGAGGATCAAGAGGCCATCGTGGAACCGGTCCTGCCAGTGGATTCTTCCTCGTCATCTCCTGACGAGGCAGTGGCGGGTACCTCCACATCTGGTCCACCACCCATGGACTACAGGGCCTTGCAGAAACTCCTCCGAAGGGTGGCCCTAAATATGAACCTCCAGGTAGAGGACGAGGACCCCGTGGTGGACATCCTGGCACCAGAGGGTCCCTATCGGGTGGCCTTACCCATCCTAAAGACCATCCAGTCAAACACCAAGACTATTTGGCAAACACCTGCCTCCATTCCCCCTACGGCCAAAGGGGCCGAACAAAAGTACTTTGTCCCCACTAAAGGGTACGAATATCTCTTCACCCACCCTCCTCCATGTTCCCTTGTAGTGGAGGCGGTGAACGAGAAAGAGAGGCAGGGTCAACACCCTGCGTCCAAATCAAGAGACGCTAAACGCCTTGATTTGTTTGGGAGAAAGGTTTATTCAACAGGGGGCCTCTCTCTCCAGATTGCTAACCAGCTCACACCCTCCTCCTGGACAGGGCCTGGGGCAGTCCAAGCCCCCTCCAGGCACTAAGCGCCCCTTTTGAAGGTGCGCACGAGGACAGATTACCATCTAGGAGCAGTGGAGGAGGAGCATTCTGGACCTGAGGGAACTCAACAAGTTCATCGTCAGCTTGAAGTTCTGCATGGTCTCTTTGAGCACAATCATTCCTTCTCTGGATCCAGGAGACTGGTACGCCGCCCTCGACATGAAGAACGCCTATTTTCATATATCTATCACCCCATCTCACAGACGGTTCCTCCGCTTCGTGGTAATCAAGGTGCATTATCACTTCACGGCCCTCCCATTCGGTCCATGCACAGCTCCCCATGTCTTCACCAAATGCATGGCGGTCGTGGCAGCCTTCCTTCGCCACCATCACGTGCATGTCTACCCTTACCTGGACGACTGGCTCTTCCGAGGCCACTCTCGTCAGCAGGTGGAATCGCAGGTGCAAATAGTCAGAGGCACGTTCGAACGCTTAGACATCATTCTCAACGTCAGCAAATCCGTCCTCACCCCCACTCAAAGAATAGTTCATCGGGGCAGTCCTAGATGCCAATCAAGTGAGAGCATTCCTTCCAGAGGTGCAGCGTCTGGCCCTCTCGCAGATAATCAACAGCCTTTGCAGCTTTCCCACCACCACGGTGGGTGAGGCAGTGTCTCAAGCTGCTGGGCCACACGACATCCTGCACCTATGTGGTGCAGAATGCCAGATTGCGACTCAGGCCTCTGCAAGCCTGGCTCGCGTTCGTGTATCGCCAGGGCCACTACAGTCTGGACATGGTGCTGACCATTCCAAGGCATACCCTCGATTCCCTACGATGGTGGCTGGACCCCCACATGGTGGGCGCCGAGGTTCCTTTCCACCCTCCCTAGCCCACCTTGACTCTGGTAACAGACGCGTCTGCACTGGGCTGGGGAGCGCATCTTGGGAGCCTGACGACTCAGGGCTTGTGGCAGGTAGAGGAACTGGCTTTGCATATCAACATCAAAGAACTCAGGGCGGTCCGCCTTGCGTGCCAAGCATTTCTGTCCGGCTTGCAGGGCCACTGTGTAGTGGTGCTGACGGACAGTACCACGGCTATGTTTTATATAAACAGGCAAGGCGGAGCCCGATTGTCTCCTCTCTGTCAGGAAGCCCTCCAACTGTAGGAATTCTGTCTAGCCCACTCCATCCTTCTCCAAGCTTCATACGTGCTGGGCATTCAGAACGTCCTGGCGGACAGCTTGAGCAGACGGTTCCTTACGCATGAGTGGTCGATTCATCTGGACATCATCCACTCCATCTTCCGCAGTTAGGGGTTTCCCCGAATCAACCTGTTCGCCACACGGGCCAACAGGAAGTGTCCAACCTTCTGCTCCTTCCGGGGTCACAGTCCAGGCTTGATCGCAGATGCATTCCTGATTCCATGGTCCGGTCAACTGTTATATGCCTTCCCACCATTTCCACTCATCCACAAGGTGCTTCTCAAGGTCCTCAAGGACAAGGCAGACGTCATACTGGTGGCTCCATCTTGGCCTCGCCAGTGCTGGTACCCCATCCTCATGGACCTGTCGGTCCAGTCCCCGGTACATCTACCTCTCACTCCCGACCTCATCTCGCATAATCACGGTCGTCTCCTCCACCCAGACCTTCAGTCGCTCCACCTCATGGTCTGGAAGATCCGTGGTTGAACCAGGCAGTGCTCGCCTGTTCGGACCCGGTGAGGCAGGTGCTTCTGGAAAGCTGCAAGCCGTCTACCAGGGCCACTTAGAAAACCTTTTCCATTTTGCTTTGTATCTGTTGTGCCCAAAGGCAGGTGCTCCCGCTCCAGGCTTCAATCCCATGTATCCTGGATTATCTCCTGCACTTGAAGGACCAGCGCCTAGCATTTGGTTCTCTCAAGGTACACCTCGCGGCTATCTCGGCTTTTCACCCGGGCATTTCTGGGCGCTCAGTGTTCGCGCACCCCATCATGGAATGCTTCCTGAAAGGTTTGGAGAAGATTCATCCCCCGATGAAGCCCCCTGTTCTGGCCTGGGACCTCAATTTAGTCCTTTCTCGCCTCATGGGTCCTCCGTTCGAGCCGTTAGCTTCCTGTTCGCTCCTCTACCTCTCTTGGAAGGTTGCTTTTTTGGTGACCATCACCTCAGAACGACGCTGAGCTGCGGGCCCTCACGTCTAAGCCTCCGTACACTATTTTTCATAAGGACAAGGTGCAGCTTAGATCTCACCCGGCCTTCCTTCCCAAAGTCGTGTCCCGCTTTCATGTTAGCCAGGACATTTTTCTGCCAGTTTTCTACCCAAAACCACATGCCAGCGCTCATGAACAGCAGCTGCATTCGCTGGACGTTAGAAGGGCGCTCGCTTTCTATATCGACCGCACGAAGCCGTTCCGCAAGACAACCCAGTTGTTCGTCGCTTTAGCAGAGCGGATGAAAGGTTTGCCAGTCTCTTCCCAGCGGATCTCCTCCTGGATGACAGCGTGTTTTCGTGCTTGTTATGACTTGGCGAAGGTTCCTCCGCCTGCCATTACGGCTCACTCCACAAGGGCACAGGCCTTGTCGACAGCTTTCCTGGCCCATGTACTACTTCAGGAAATCTGTAGGGCTGCCACGTGGTCTTCAGTGCACACCTTCACGTCGCACTACGCCATCGTCCACCAATCTCGGGACGGTGCGGCCTTCGGCAGAGCGGTTCTTCGATCTGCAATACCTTGACTCTGACCCCATCTCTGAGGTAGGCTTGGGAGTCACCTAATGGAATTGATATGAGCAAGCACTCAAAGAAGAAAAAATGGTTACTCACCCTTTTTGTAACTGTTGTTCTTCGAGATGTGTTGCTCATATCTATTCCACCTGCCCCTCTGTCAGAGTTGCTGGCAAGAAGGAACTTCTCGGGCTGGCAGGGTCATATATAGAGCGCCATATCGGCACCACTCCAGGGGGCTCCACAGCCGACCTGACGGGTAGCTGGTAGGGAAAAGATTCCGACAGCCATGCACGCGGCATGCGCACACACCTAACTGGAATAGATATGAGCAACACATCTCGAAGAACAGCAGTTACGAAAAGGGTGAATAACTGGTTTTTTTGTTAGATTTTTTTTTTAATGCAAATTGTCATTACAAAATTTTACTAATTATAAGATCAGTATTATTGTTTTTTAGCTACTGTAAAAGCAGTATTGGGTACAGTGGTAAATGGTATATAATCTGTATGGTATTTGCAAAATACATTTAAAAAACAGCAGCACCATAACATTTCTTTATTCTTTTAAGAGTAGTGTGTATGTCTGGCTCAAAATTCTCAGTGAGCCTTATAATAAACAAGGTTATTTAGTCAATGACCTGACTTTTTTTCTTTAAAATAGAAAAATAACTGAAGCTTTGTCCTTTTCTGTGTTAAGTAAGCTACTTTCAGAGGTTAATCACAAAGATTGGAGCTCACTTAGTAAAATTTACAGGTAAGAATGGATTCTTATCTGTAAATTCTACTTATTATTGAATTCTACTTATTTCATGAGAAATTATTTCAGAAAAAACATACAGATTTTTCTGTTTTTATATAGCAAGATTAAATTTAAACATCTGCCTTTGACACTGCTTCTACACAGCCACACTGAGAAGTGGTTTTCCTGGGCACATACTAAAGGACCCATATTAAAGCAGTACACCTCTACCCCGATATAACGCTGTCCTCGGGAGCCAAAAAATCTTACCGTGTTATAGGTGAAACCGGGTTATATTGAACTTGCTTTGATCCGCCAGAGTGTGCAGCCCCCCCCCCCCCCCCGGAGCACTGCTTTACCGCGTTATATCCGAATTCATGTTATATCGGGGTAGAGGTGTACTTGGCAATTGGACATGTGCACATGTCCATCAGGCTCCATATATTGAGGGTATATATTGTTCGCTCCCTGTAAGGGTGTCTCAGTTCTTGCTCTACCAACCAGTGATCATGAATCAATCCTTTTGCTGACTTGAGCTCCACCCTGTTAACAAATAATGAAATCTGGATTGTACCACAAAATTCCCAGCTTCTGATGAGCACAGTAAGTATCTGCTAAGTTTAGGGAAGGACTGTCTAAGGCCAGGGGTCGGCAACCTTTCAGAAGCGGTGTGCCGAGTCTTCATTTATTCACTCTAATTTAAGGTTTCGCGTGCCAGTCATACATTTTAACGTTGTTAGAAGGTCTCTTTCTATAAATCTATAATATATAACTAAACTATTGTTGTATGTAAAGTAAATAAGGTTTTTAAAATGTTTAAGAAGCTTCATTTAAAATCAAATTAAAATGCAGAGCCCCCCGGACCGGTGGCCAGGACCCGGGCAGTGTGAGTGCCACCGAAAATCAGCTTGCGTGCCGCCTTCGGCACATGTGCCGTAGGTTGCCTACCCCTGGTCTAAGGCAGTACATCTGTAAGTCTTTTCAGAAAAGCGATGAAGAGGCCCAACAGACTTTTCTTTAGAACTTGCCTTTACAAGGGGATCTGGAAGCTCATGAGCCTGTTATCTTCTCCTAAAAAGGCACTGGAAGTGTAGTTTATTAAGCTTACCTCAATGTCAAAGCCTGATATCACATCACTGGACTTCAAAGTTGTCCTCTGGGTTATCATTAAAGAATGAAAACATAAGCTTATAAATCTTAGGCTCTAATCACCTTGAATGGAGTTGGAAAAAGCATTTTCCTAAGGTCTTTAGGTTAGAGGTTGTTCAGCACAGAGGAGAAGACAGGACTTCAGCCATCTGATCTGCTCAGCCTTTATTGTGGTTGGCCTTCCTGAATCCTAGGTTGTGGAGATGTGTGTCTCAGGTTCTGCATTAGATTGAGCAGTAATCCACAGTGTGGTTATAGACACCTTGTTCTTATATTTGTTGGGGAAAGTGGCCTTTTATGAAAAAATGCTTTTTCTCCACTTCCTCTCATTGCCAGGGTAGTGTGGAAGATTTGGCAGGAAAAAGCCAACATGGAAGTGACAGACCCGGTTCTCAGAGCATATTGCTCTGTCCAGGAGATCATCCTTTCACTCTTTCTCTTGAGTCCGGATTTCTTGTCTCAGCAGAGCCGTTTGTGCAGGCTTCATGTCCCTTCATAGCTGTTGATTTTCAAAACAAGATAACTTTACTTGTCTGAGGTAGTCCAGTCAGTCAGTTAGAGATCAGAAAGCAGCCTCATAGGGGGTGCCAAAGTTAGAACTGGCTTAAAATTGCTCAAGGCAGATGCTTTGACATGGTGGTTGTCTGATTCCAATTGTCTTGGACTTTATCCTATCTCTGGTATCACTAAGCAATTCTTGGCAACTGTTCATATTTACGTAGCTGCCAGTGAGAGCCAGCAATTCTTATATCATAGTCCACAAAGAAGTGTCCTTAGGCTGCACCCCAAGTTTCTGACCAAAATTATATTTCATCTCAATAAGTCAGTTTCACTGCCTGTGTTTTTTCCCCAGAGCCCAATATCTGCTGTGGGGAAGGGAGGTTGAGATGGTTAAGAGCTCTTAGTTATTACAGTATACACCTGATTACCCAAATAGCATGGGGGACACAGATTTTATTCAGATAATCGGGAGTTCGGATAATGGAGAGGGCAGGAGCTGTTCAGCAGTGGGGTGGCCTCCCTGGTGTCTTGGGGTGGCTCCTCCTCACAGTCCTAGCTGGAGGGTGGAGGTGGTCTCCTCTTTTCCCCATCAGGAGTGCAGCCTTCTTCCTGCACCTTGCGCCTGCAGGGGTCAGGTGTCACACCGGCTTTGCAGCAGCGCAGAGAGCCTTCTGCAGCTCCACTGTCATAGCACCACTTCACCCACTCCCGTGACAGCAGAGCTGCACAGGGCTCCCTGTGCTGCTGCAGGAGCCATTCTGCATCATGGTGGCCTCCCCTGTGGCCAAGGTGTGTTGTCGTTGTCCTCCTGGCCAGGGGTCTTTGCTCTAGTATCAGAATCTCCGCATTATCCAAATCCCTTTCTTGGCACCCAGCATAGATTCAGGCCCTCTGCAGCTGGGGGACAAGGAAGGGATTCAGATAATGAGGATATTAAGGTTTTGGCTAAATGGAGTATAATGTATTTAGAGGAAAGTCAGACTATGTAGCCCAGTCATTACGGGGGGGGAGAAAAACTCATAAAAAATCTCTGCACAGAGATTAAGCGGATGAGGTGCTACATCCAGTCATGTATGAAGTCGTTGGTGTTCCCATGTCTGAATGCCTCAAGGTTTGCTCTGTGAGGAAATGGCAGCCTCTATGACACATCTCTTCTCTACTGAAGGGCTAGCAATGTTCCCCTGTTAGAAATCTGTAGGACTGCTGTGTGGGCTTGGTTCACACGTTCTCAAATTGTGTTCTCTTGACACTGCGTCGAGCAGATGCTGGTTTCAGAAAGACAATGCTTCAACCGTATAAGTAGCAGGGCTCCTTGGACCTTCTTTTCAAGGAGGTCACTGCTAACTATGGTGACCAGACTTTGTCTTATATAGGCACTATATCCCCTACTCCTGGAAAAAAAGAATTTCGATTTTTCATACTTGCCACCTGGTCACCCTACTGCTAACTAGTCTCTTAGAAGCAGCATTGCTGCTTTTACAGATCCAGACTAACACGGCTACCCCTCTGACACTAGTCTCTTAGAGTGGGACTCTGTGACAGAAATGTCCAGGATCAAGAAAAAGAGAGTTACCAAGGTAAACTCTTGTTTGCCAACTGTATTGCCTTCATAAAGCGACATTGACCCTCCCTCTTCCTCTCTGTTTCAGAGCCCAGCCCTTGTGGCACTTCTAGAGGTAGAGAGGAACTGAGAGATTGTTCAGAGATGGTGGGCTATTAGATTGTTGTGTAATACAGTTACTCGTCACTTAAGGTTGTAGTTATGTTCCTGAGAAATGCGACTTTAAGCAAAACG
The DNA here is from genome assembly GCA_003942145.1 of Platysternon megacephalum. Lineage (NCBI taxonomy): Eukaryota > Metazoa > Chordata > Testudines > Platysternidae > Platysternon > Platysternon megacephalum. The sequence goes on from QXTE01000086.1 coordinate 2,624,682, forward strand.
ATGTTAAGCGAATCCAATTTCCACATAAGAACTAATGTAAATGAGGGGGTTAGGTTCCAGGGAATTTTTTTCACCAGACAAAAGACTATATATATATATATATATATATATATATACACACACACAGAGTATAAGTTTTAAACAAACAGTTTAATACTGGTACACAGTGATGATGATTGTGAAGCTTGGTTGAGGTGGAGGAGTCAGAGGGTGGGATATTTCCCAGGGAATGCCTTACTGCTAAATGATGAACTAGCAATTGGCTGAGCCTCAAGGGTTAACTCTCACACTCTCAAGGTAGCAGGAATGGAGGGAGGGGAGACAGCATCGCAGACAGAGACACACACCGTGTGTGCGAGAGAGGGATGCGCATTTCCCCTTTAAGTACACTGCCTTGTTAATTAGATCAGCTTGCTGAGACCGCAGTTGCTGCCAGCAAGCTCCTCCATCCTGAGCCCTGTTGTGTGTCTCCCCTGCTCTGTGGAAGATGGGGTAAGCGGGGTGCAGGAGCAGGGGGGAGGGGAGACACCCTGACATTAGCCCCCCTCTTCGTCCCCTCCCCCCCGCACAGCGAGCAGGAGTCTCAGGGAGCAGCTCCAAGGCAGAGGGCATGAGCAGCACATGGCAGTGGGGGGAGGGACAGCTGCAATTGCTAGCCTGCTGGGCAGCTGCTGCACAGGGAACTTAGGGGAGTGGGGAGCTGATAGGGGGGCTGCCGGTCCACCCTGGTTCCAAGCCCCCACCAGCTAGCTGCAACGGGCTGCTCTTCCTGCAAGCAGTGGACAAATTAGGTGGCTGCCAAATGACGTTAGAAGGGAGCATTGCACAACTTTAAACGAGCCTGTTCCCTAATTGATCAGCAACGAAACAACGTTAACCAGGACGACTTTAAGTGAGGAGTTACTGTATAGAGCTTGAGGGGATACGTGTACACACACACGTCAGTCCAGTCCTGCTTTAAAATGGGGGTTCTGTGGCCAAGTGGTTAAGCATCCTAATCCTACGGTGAGGCTGTGAAGGCAAAACAGCAGATTTACTTTAGATAAGGCACTCTTTTTAATCTTCTTGATGAAAAGATAAATCAGGAAATAAAATTAATCACAGGGCTAAATGAATTAAAAGTACTGCTGCAACTCATTGGCTATCATTAATATAATCTTGTTTTTAATCTCTCACAGGCTCATGAGCGACTGGAAGATTCTAAACTTGAGGCTGTTAGTGACAACAACCTGGAGCTAGTGAATGAAATTCTTGAAGACATCAGTCCTTTAATAAACAAAGATGAAAGTATTGCAGAATTAGTTGGTATACTCAAGGAACCTCATTTTCAGGTACTATTTTTTTTCAGTTTGAATATTTAAATATATTACCACTTAATATATCAACATATGCATATTGATCTAACTAGAAGGAGTGGAAAAAATAATTTTAACAAACACCCCCCCCCCAACCAAATAAGGAGGAAGAATTAGGAGAAACACCACAGTCTTTTTTCACCAACAGTAAAGTTAAAGAGAAATAGGATAAAACAAAAACAAAAAAAGGCCACTTGGAGGGATTAGGTATATATGCTGACTAATTCATTTCAATCAAAGCATATTATACATTCTTTGACATATTCTCAAATCTGTCTCTAGCCAAGAACTTGCCATTCTTTCTTCCCCTGGTCCAAATTTGCTATGCTCAGGGGGATGATGTATATTACATACAGATTTGACATCCTTTCACCTGGAAACCTAGTTCTGCACTGTCAGCTAAAGAATCTTTCTGTTTTTTTAGAATGGTCACACTGTTGCTCTTGCATACAGGGTTTTGGGGTTTTTTTACTAGACAGATTTATGCTTCCAAGGTTACACAAGATCTAAAAGGAATTCCCTAACTTTTTTTTTTTTTTACTCTGGACTTATTTTTATCTTAAATTTGGATTTACCTTTCTCCACTGCTGTGGTGTGTTTGGCAGACATTTAACTACACCATTATTCCAGTATCCTATCTCTGACAATAGCCAGTAGCAGGTTATTCACAAGAAGGTGCAGAAAACCCCTTATTCATAAGTCTGTGGCCTTCTCTCATCCCTCAGAAAAACGGTTTCTTAAGGATCTGGGTGAATATAAGTTTATCTGTATAAAACTGGTGCAGAACCGTGGTGAGTTTCTTGGTTAGCTTGATCAGGAATGGTGGGTTAATTACTGGGCAGTAGTTGGGAGAGATTGGTTTTGTCAAGCAATGGTTTAAATACTGGCTGGATTATGGTGTGCTTTGAAGGGGCTGGTAGATTTCCTTCCTCAAAGGAGAAGTTGGTTCACAGTTGCAGATGGTGACTTGCTTTTCCAAAAGTGCTTCTATGACTTGTACTTGTGTGAATAGACTGAAGAGGAATTTGACTGGGACAAACTTATCTGGTTGGTAGATATTACAAATGGTTCAGAGAGAATTTGTATTTATCCAAGGGAAAAATCCAAGGGAAACATAAAAGGATTAATAGAAGCAAGATGTGGATGATTTCCATTCCCTTTTGCGAATGGGAGGAGTTGTGTAGGAATGTGTTAACAGCTGTGTCAGATCAGTCTTTAAGGAGCTATTTGCTTCTGGGCTATAACCAAGAGCGAAAAATACTTGAGATATCCTGATGGTGAATCTACCTTGTTTGTAGTGGTGGTGTGTCAAGATTCATAGGCTTCTGGAGACCGAGAAACCAAAAAATTGGTTTAATTACTGAGATTCAAAAATTACCCTTTTGCAACAACAACACTCTGCAGGTAGGAATATTCACCTTTGTGTCTGGTTCTCTCTCTCTGGGATTGATTTTAAACTTGTAATTGCTACCATTTGACAGCCGTTTGATTAAATTAATTTCTGTTCTTCGTTTATTTGAATTTGGTATGTGCCCACAGTATCACCACAACCACAGTAATCAGTCTTGTTTACAGTCTAACACAAAGGCCAAGGACTGAACTCATATTGAGAACTCTTAGAAGGTGGCTTCTTCATTGTTGAGGCACGTAAGCAGGGGAACATTGCACTGTCATAGTGCATGCTGTACCTCTTAAGCAAACAGAGGAACCCACTCTCCAGTGCTGTCAATATGGCACCTTTCACAATATTTAAATTTACTTAAAAATAGAGGTTAAACAGAATGTTCTTTTTCAGAAAAGGCTGTTTTTGACCAATCTATCAACAGATGCCACATTGTGGATGCTGTTAAATCTCTTAAGTATATGCATATACCTTGCTGCACAAAAAGTAAAGTATTTTACTGGACATCCCAAGTGTAAAATTTAGCAACAGAGAAATGGTTTAAATACAATTTTGCATGCATATATTAGCTAATAATTTTTGTATGTACAGGGTGGTAAATTCGCAACCATATGAGGTGGAAAGCAGTAATAATGATAATAAAAAACCGATAAAACCAAAACTAAGTCTGTAATTCCCTTAAAGATAAATGAGAATAGCAACACTGAGGCTAGATATATATCAGTTTTGATTATTATAAATATTTATGGACTTTTAGCCAGATACTCAAACAGGAAAGAGATATTGCACATTTCTATGTATTAAATCATTAATAGTCTAGGAATTGCACTTGACATGAGCTATGCCCTCTACATATTCTTAAACAAAAAATTGTCAAGGCAGAGTTAAGGTTGAGCGTACGTACCAGTAACTTAAGGGAAAAAACATAACCTGGATGTTGTTGTCCTACCAAAACCAAGCACTACAAAACCAGGAAATTCAAAGTTAAGGTAATACTTAAGAGATCCAAAATGTTAAAGTAAGAAATTCACAGTTATGGCACCCAAACAACCTTATCCATCATCTCTCATTCAGTACCGAAAGGTCAACTCCAGCCTCCCCGGCTCACTTGTTAAATTTTCAAACAAGCATCTTCTCCCATGTTGCCCCTTTCGCTTGTGAGTTTTTCCCCATAAATATCTGCAAAGCTAACTCATTATTTTCCTTCAGATTCCTCCTTTGGACCGTTCTCTGTGGTGTTATGTACAAAAACTTGACAATGGTTAGGCTGCTGGTGTACTGAGCCTGCAGCTTATTGCACTGACCAATAATGTCCCTTGTGTCCTTTTACTTTCCTGTAGGTTTGTCTGTATCCCTCTGTTATCTTTTCTTTCATTTAGATTGTTAAACTCTTTGGGGCAGGGAATGTCTTTGTTCTGTGTGTGTATAGGGCCTAGCACAGTGGGGTACTGGCCCAGGACTAGGGCTCCTAGGTACTGTGATCATACAAAAAATAATAACCTTAACTCTGCCCTGTAGTAACATTGTGAGATGATTATGATTAAGGAATCTTAGCATTTTGTGGCACCACATTAGGTTAAACTGATTTTTAAAGAGCATCTTAGAATATTTTTTCATAATTTACCCCTCATGGTGTCATGAGGATTCTGACTCTCCCTTTGCAGAGATTCCTACACAAAAACCCACTTACTCAAGTTTTGAGCAGCGGACCAGGATCTGTCCCACAGAAGATTGCCTCTATAAAAGAATAGCTCCCAGTCCTGTAACTGCCAGGTTCAATCACAAGCAAATTGGTGGCAGCAGTTCAAGCAAATTTTTGCTGGCCCTCCAAGAGGCTCCCAAGAACCTGTAGCCCCTATCTTCTGCTTCCACAGCTGGACCTGAAGTTCCTTTTTCTCTGCTATGTCTGTTTCGCTGTTTCCCTGTTTGTGGCACACAGGCTCCTGAAGCATCCCATGTGAGTTGTTTGAAGGCCTCTGCTTTCTGTGTCCATGCTCTGGTAGGCCTCTGGAAGCTGCAGCATTCAGGTAGTACAGCCTGGCCTAGCTACTGGTCCTGTCCTCTACCTACCCCCGCTGTGCGTGTTGTCCTACCAGAGCCACCATCCATAGTATCTTGTACTCTGCTTTTTCTATCCAGCTATTTAATGTGATGCCTGTCAGTGGCATTGCCTGTGACTAAACTCCAGGATGTCCTTTTGTGAAATAAACTGCCACTACCCCACTTTAAGGCGAGGTAGGATTAAGGGCCATCCCACTCCACTAACTTGTCAAGGGCCCATATTTCCTCTCCCTGCCTCTACCAATGAGACTCCCCTTAGCTCCCTTTATGAGGGGGCCTGGTACTTCCATCTCATCGGAGTGAATTATTGCCAGGTTGTACAGACGTGGGTTGGAGTACCCTTCTTGTTTCCATGTTTTCCACTTAGGCCTGAAGTCACTATAACCTGTCCCCTCGAGTCTGGTCTTTTGCTTTGTCCAGCAAACCTAGATTTATGTTGATTTTTCATAAACGTTAGAAGATTAGATTTTTTTAATGACAGGTACACCTCTACCCCGATATAACGCTGTCCTCGGGAGCCAAAAAATCTTACCGCATTATAGGTGAAACTGCGTTATATCAAACTTGCTTTGATCCGCCAGAGTGCGCAGCCCCGCCCCCCCCGGAGCACTGCTTTACCGCGTTATATTCGAATTTGTGTTATATCGGGGTAGAGGTACCTTAAAACTGTAAAGTAAATTATCTTCCAAAGGTATTCACTATAAGATTTCCATTTTGTGTGTGTGTATGTCCATATATGTAGACTGGGAAGAACTCCTTTAGTTCAAAGTTTTGATCACTTATTTCCAGCAAGTGGAGTTATCTCAGTTTATATATATCCCAAATTGTAAATGGGACTATAATTCAGGTTCTTGTAAGTAGAAACCACACACATCTTGCAAAATCACTAGAAACTCTTATAAACCTAGGACTTATAATTCTGCATAGTTTTAGCTTTTTTGTGGGGGATTGTTCATTTTACTTCCACCACTTCATGAGCCTCCAGGAACCTAATGTAACTGCTCAGATACTTCCTTATTAGTCAAAGAAAAAGAATATTTTAGGGTGTCTGCACGTATGTGCATACGTGTGAGTCCAGCTGGTCCTATTCAACCCATATTTACTCTGTGTCTCCTACAACTGCTTACAGTAAATAGTACTTATGTGAGTAGTCCCATATTTGTTCAGATAGTATAGTGATGAGGTCATGTAAATACTTAGTCATATGTCCCAAAGAAGTCTATTTAAGTGTTATGGTATTCAAAATGAAATAAGGGTTGCAAAATCTAGACTTAAATGAGTTGCTACAAAACCTTTAGGTACTGAATTGTCATTTAATAACCAATGCCTTCCATGGATATTAATAGTAAACATGCTTTATTCACTCTTCATTTACAGTCACTCTTGGAAGCCCATGATATTGTGGCATCAAAGTGTTATGATTCCCCTCCTTCTAGCCCAGAAATTAATAATTCTACAGTGAACAACCAGGTAGTACCAGTCGATGCCATTCGTATACTTGGTATTCACAAACGAGCAGGGGAGCCACTGGTAAGTAAACGTAATTAGGTGTGTCTGTCTTTCACCTAAACAGTAAGAGAAATATTTTAGATGTTTTGAATTTTCTACACTGTTCTTATTACTTCTCTTTATTCATACTGGTGTTTATAATTTTTATATTGAGTAATCCCATTGATTATAATGTGCACTATAACATTTTCAATATCAGTTTGACAAGAGATGCAATAATGAAAGGTTAAAATCTGAAGATACATTAACATTCTCCCACACTTTTCTCTTCAAGGACAAATGATGACCTTGTCATTAGGCAGGATGATATGCTAGCATAAGTGGTATGAAGAAACTTTTTTTAGTATTTGATCCTAATAAGGAATGACAGAACTTCGTGAAGTTAAGAGCAAATGGTCTGACTGGTGTATGCTTACGTATCAACTTCCTGTCTGCAGTACATATGATTTGCATTTATTTCACTTCTACCATGCATATTTGCATAATACAGTGCAATAATGTCAGTATGTTAACAATTTGTGCTGTGGTCACTATTAAAAAGTCAGCATTTTACTTTGGATAAGTAATAACTAGGATAGCTCAGATAACGTTCTGTAGTAACTGTTAGGTAAATGTTAAAACAAAATGTAAAGTGAAACTCAAACAGTGATATTAAACTAAGTAATGGTGTTACTCAATGCTTCCTTTAGGGTGTTACATTTAGGGTTGAGAATAATGATCTAGTAATAGCACGAATCTTGCATGGCGGAATGATAGATCGACAAGGTCTTCTGCATGTGGGTGACATCATTAAAGAGGTGAATGGCCATGAAGTTGGAAACAATCCAAAAGAGCTACAAGAACTACTGAAAAATATTAGTGGCAGTGTCACTCTGAAAATTCTTCCCAGCTATAGAGACACTGTTATTCCTCAACAGGTCAGTAACATGATATTTTCATTGCTTCTGCCAGAAAACGTTTTATTTAGTGATGTTGTTTATAATACATAAGATTTATTATAACTGAAGGAATGGAGACAAAATACTTTTCTCTATTTTGTTTTTTTTCTTTGTGCATTTGACTGCACTCTTTGTATAGTCACTTTAACTCTTCCCCTGCATAGTCAGCCAGTTTCCCCTTTGTCTGGGTCTTTCCCATACAGTAGAGAAGAGGAAGAAAAAAAGATTGTTTTAAAAGAGAAAGGAATATGTAGCTAAAACCACAAAAGTTAGCATAGGGGCTGAAGAGCAAGTGTAATATCTTTAATTCTCTTAAAAAAAAAACTAGATTAAGTTGTCCTTTTAATGATAGACACAGGATATATCATTTAATGTAAAGCTGGTTGAAATTTTGAAAAAAACGAACATTTTGAAGAGTGACAATTTTTGGACTAAATTTTGTAATGACTTTTTTTTTTTTTTTTTTTTTTTTTTTACTGTTTTTGACTGTATTTGCTACCATTGTCTCATGTAAAACAATGAAGTATGGGTATTTCCTTCTCTTGATTTGGAGCATTTGGTAGTAAACACAGATACTGCAGATAAACTGGAGAATATAAATATCTGGCCCCATAGATACCATGGTAATTGGTGTCTTAAAATGCCTCCTACTGCCTCTTAATGTGGTAGGTTGCTTCAAATATTAAAAGATGGACAAATAAAGGAAGGTTCACATAATAGGATTTTTGCCAGACAAAACCTGATGAGTATACAACTGAGCTATGGATTAATTTTTATTGAGAAACATAGCACATAAAGAGTATGCTTAATGTTATATGGTATTCCTTTACTAATATAAATAACATTTTGGTCTTAAAACTTTTGTTCTGGGAATGTGTGCCAATTTCGTATGTTTATATCTGTCCTCTTAAGTCCCTCATATAGACACATAGGATGGTATAAAGACCTTTTAACCAATTAACAATAAAGAAGGTTTATTTGCTTTCTAGTGAGCACAAAGCTGGTGTTGCATGTGCCTCACTATCCAATAATTCTAATTTGATTTCATACCAAGAATTCCCTAAATTCCTCACGTCTTCATATTCCTGTAAGTTGAGTGGTAAAAGTGTAATAGTCCTTTGCATTTGCATAGTGTCTCTTTATTAGAAGAGCTCAGCTGCCTTAAAAGGATGGGTAAGTAGCAGTTTCTCCATTCACAGCTGAGGAAAGTGAAGTACAGAGAAATTAAGTGACTTGCCCATGGTCACTCAGCAACTTTGGTGAAGGGTCAGCACACTAGAACAGATACCTTATCTAACCTGTATGAACTGTATGAGAAAGCCACTCTTCTGGATTTGGGGTTTATATAGATTTCTGGTAGCCATGTTAACATTCTGCAAATACAGGTTCTTGTCCTTCCTTGATACGTACAAATAGGAAGTATCAGAGGGGTAGCCGTGTTAGTCTGGATCTGTAAAAGCAGCAAAGAATCCTGTGGCACCTTATAGACTAACAGAGGTTTTGCAGCATGAGCAAGTTTCGTGACTTGCATCCGAAGAAGTGGGTATTCACCCACGAAAGCTCATGCTGCAAAACCTCTGTTAGTCTATAAGGTGCCACAGGATTCTTTGCTGCTTTTACAAATAGGAAGTTCTATGTAAATACTAAGTACTATTATTTAATGGGTGTTTCAGGCTCTAGCATATCAAAAAGCTGTATTGCTGAGCTTAAGAGATCCAAACAGTATAATACAATGCAAAATAAATCTCTTCCACATCCCATCCTGGCTTTTATCACATATTTATCCACCAGCCAAATTCCCTTTTAGGGCAGTTGGCTTCATAAAGCCCATAAATTTAGTTAACTAAGTTGTGAATGCAAACAGAGTGGTATTTTAGTACTGGCTTTCTGATTCTACTAGTAGTGACCCGTACATATTCTAACAATTTGTGCACTGATTGTGAATTCCTACAACACAGAACACAAAGTGGGGTGTGTCTGTTTGTGGCATTACCCAGGGTGGAATCTGGACTGTTGAAAAGCCATGTCCCCTCAATTCTCCAGCCTGGGGTGCCTTTTACACTGCTCACGCACAGCCTCCAGCATGTAAATTACTCCCAGCTATACTGTGTGAGTGCTATGGTGAGCCACTCTTGAATTACACTGCAGAACAACACCAGTCCCACATTCCCCCCCAGAAATGTGCATCTTGTACTGCCCAGCCCTCTCCTGGACAACACAAGCTCATATAAAGTCAGTCATTTTATTAATAGAAAATGATATGCACAAACCCTGTTACCTCAAATGAAGTTTCCCAAACACTTCAGCCCAAGCACACTGGTCTAGATAAAACAATAAAACAAGTTTAACAACTACAGAAAGATAGATTTTAAGTGATTGCAAGTAATGAGGCATAATATAATAATAGGTATATCTCCATATATTATTATTATCTCATAGAACTGGAAGGGACCTCGAAAGGTCATCGAGTCCAGCCACCTGCCTTCACTGTCAGGACCAAGTACTGATTTTTGCCCCAGATCCCTAAATGGCCCCCTCAAGGATTGAACTCACAACCCTGGGTTTAGCAGGCCACAAAGTCAGAATTGGTTACAAAGAAATGAAAGGCAAAACGCAACTAATACCTAACATCATAAGCTAAGTGAATTCAAAGCTAGGGTCTCTCTCATCTCATCTCTTCTCATCTGGAAGACTTACTGGCTGAATCTTTCAGTCAGGATCTCTCCTCCTGTTCCAAAGCTATTTACTTTGTTCTTCAAGTGTTGTTGATGTCATGAGTAAAGATGAAGAGAGATTTGGGGCATCTGTTCCCCATTTTTATATCTTGTACTCTTTGAGAATCAGGAGACAGAAAATCTGTGGGGATGGGAACCTCCAGCTATTTCTTTGCCAAGATGTAAATTTCTCTCTCTCACCCTTGTTCCTGCCAAAGAATGGCCACCTAATCAGGTGATAGTCTATTTCATTTTGTTGACACCTGATTGAAACGTCAGTTTGCCTTTTGTCTCTGCGGAATTGGTTTGTGCCTGCTATTAGTAATATCATACAGTAGAATCTTATAACGTTGCATACAATGTTGCCACACTTATTTTACCTGGATAATAATGACCAGCAAATTTTGAGTTTTCAAATAATACCTCACAAGGCATACTTTGTACAAAATTTATCATAGTCTTGAAAAAGGAATGAACGTGGGGTACAGACTATCACACTGTTGTAAACCAGTTTGCCTGTCAAGCCCTGAAGGGTTTATATATTCTGTTATAGCCTGATTTCTATATTTTAGGCAAATCAGGCTTTCCACTGCAGTTCCTGTATTTTTTATTTTGTTTAAAATCTTGAGCTGAAACAAATGCCCAATTCTCAGTTTTTGGTAATAGATGATTTTCTTCTTTTCTCTTTTATTTTTGGTGGAATTGTAAATGTTAATAACTGAATCTTATTTGTATATAGTAAAGAAAAGAAAATTGACATATTTAACAAGGGTTGAGTAAGATTAGAGTCTCTTGATCCACCATGTCTTTTCTTACTTGAACTCTTTTCTTTTCAAAATCCGCGTTTCACATGGATATCTATAGTTAATTTAAGTAACTGGAATTTTATTCATTGGGGGTAAAGAGGGCTGGAGAGTGCACATTTATTTAAAGGTGCTACACACAGAACTCTCACTTTTGGGTATCATGTTCCCATGAGCAACTGGTGTTACTCCTTACTAAAATAATCAATACCTCATTTAGAAAGGAATCTTTCCTTCCTCCTTCAGAGATGCAATAGTTCAACCTCCATTGAAGAAATCCACTTTAGATACTTCAGATTTAGCTTAATTATCAGACAGTATCAAATCTTCTGTTCCTGAGCACAATCTTAGAGAAGACAAAGGCCAATTTACAAGTCCAGGACCTAGGATCAAAACAGTTTTAGTGGCACTGATGAATGATCTCCTTCTGTGAATGGATGGAGAGCAGGCATCCATTCTGATCCTCCTGGACCTCTCTGCAGCATTCAGCACTGCTGATCATGAGATACTGCTGTCCCATCTGAGAAAAGAAGCAAGGATCCATAAGAATGTGCTAAAATGGTTTAAGTCAAAGCATAGTGATGGGAAGCAGCATCTCTGCCACCAGGTTCCTCATTTGTGGAGTCTCATAAGGATAAATTTTCTCTGATCTAGGCGAACTGGTGAGAGTTCATGGATTCAAGTGCCAACAATATGCAGATGAGACACAACTTCTACCTCTCCTTCAGTACATATGTCTATACTACTAGCATGACAGTGGTTGGACAAGATCAGCTAACAGATTAAGAACAGCTGATTGAACTTGAATCTAATCAAGATGAAGATTCTGATTGGCAGCAGAAAGCACCTTGGGAAGTTTTGAGTGCAGTTTCTTTTAGTTAAAAGTACATATGCACAATTGGTCAATTCATTCCAGAGTTTAGAACTGCTGCTGGATTTCTGGCTGACATTAAGTCTCACATAGCAGCATCCATGAGTAACACTTTCTACCATCTCTGTTTGGCAAGGACTAAGTCCTATCCTGATGGAGAATGACCTGGCCCTCAGTTATATGTTGCCTTTATCATCTTCTATTTGGATGATCCAATGGCTGGAAGTTTGAAACTAGACAAATTCAGCCTGGAAGTAAGATGTAAATTTTTAACCATGAGGGTAATTAACCATTGGAACAATTTACCAAGGGGGGTGGTGAACTCTCTGTCAATGACAATTTTTAAATCAAGGTTGAATGTTTTTTCTGAAAGATCTGCTCTAGGAATGATTTTGGATAAGTTTTATGGCCTGTATTATACAGGAAGTTAGAGTAGAGGATCACAATGGATCCTTCTGTCCTTGGAATCTGTGATTCCAGCAACAAAATATACCTGGACATGAAGCCATCAGACTTTAGGAAACTTCAGCTACTACAGAATGTGGCAGTGTGTCTCTTCAGCAACACAGGCTACAGTGAGCACATCAGACCTGTCATCATCTCTCTACGGTGGCTTCTCATAGAATATAGAGTCAAATTCAAGGTCTTGATCCTTACCTTCAAGGCACTTAATAGCTTGGGTTCAGGATATCTAGAAGATCATCTAAAGCTCTGAGATAAGGATCGCTGTTGACAGCTCTGCTCCTCAGGCACAACGGAGCTGTCTGCTGCAAAGGTAAAGCTCGTTTGTGCAGGAGACAGCTGCTGTGGGAGCAGAGCCAAGACTGTGGAACACACTCCCACAGGAACTGAGAACTGTCACAAACCTCACCACTTTCCACTCCAAGTGCAAGTTATGCTGCTTTGGCCATATCTTAACTAAAATAAACATACATATATTTTTAAAAAAACTACCACAACTGAACACTAATTTTTCCTCTGGGGGATGATGATGAGAGGATGAACCACATGTTAAAGATGTTAGTCACATCACATAATGTGTTTCTGAAGGACCTCAAACTATCATGAATAAAATAGAGCAGAAATGTCCCCATAGTAAGATAGGGCAAAACTATCCAAACTCTGAGATTTTGACTCTCCTAAATAAGATGGTGGTATCAAGCAAGCAAGATTCTCTCCTCTCCTCTCTGTCCTCCCTCATTCAGTCTGGTCAGCATTCATTTCCTAGCTGCCTTTACCTCAGTTTTCAGGACTTTCCACTTAATGTTGCCTTGATTGGTAAAAGAGCTCTCCTTAAGTGATGTAGCCTGACTTTTGGGGCTTCCACTTCTGTTGTCACATGTCCCAGGGTAGCTTTTTCTCCTCTATTTATATCCTTTCTTTTTTAATCAGCCAGTCCAGTCAGATCTGTAATAAATTCTTCTTGTTTATTTAACCCATGGTGCATTTTGTCAGTGCTTCTGGTTATTTAATTCCAAAAGTATTACTTGTTCCTTTGTCATCTGCTGAAATCCTTTCATGAGTCAGCTCAGAGCTTTTTATTCTACTTTGCTTCTCTGTATTTGGAGCGTTTCTGACTTAGTAGATTGTCTATTTTGGCACATTTTGTGGGCTTCTTTTCAGTGTCTCTGGTCTTGTAGTACTTTGGACTCTTCTGTTGTTGCTTTGGTGAATTGTTTCTCTGCACAGCTTCAGTGCTTTGCCAGGTTTGGTAGGCACACTTCTTCTAGTCAAGTCTCTTCAAATTATTTTCCGCCTCACTGTCCCTATAGATACGTGGTTTTCAAACTGTGGGTGGGTCGCGAAATGGAAGGCATTGGGTCGTGGCGGCTCTAGTCAGCACCGCTGACCGAGCCGCTAAAAGTCCCGTTGGCGGTACTGCCTGGCTAAAGCAGGTTAGTTCCTACCTGTTCCAACACTGCGCTGCGCCCCGGAAGCGGCTAGCAGCATGTCCAGCTCCTAGGTAGGGGGGCCCACGGGGCTCCACGCAGCACTGGCTCCAGGGTTTTTGCCGCCCCAGGCAGCCAAAAACAAACAAACAAAAAAGCCGCGATCGCGATCTGTGGCGGCAATTCGGCGGGAGGTCCTTCGCTCCGAGTGGGAGTGAGGGACCCTCCGCCGAATTGCCGCCGAATACCTGGTGCCTGGAGCCGGCCCTGGCTCCACGTGCTGCCCTTGCCCCGAGCACTGGCTCCACACTATAGGTTTGACCATTTAAAGGTAGATTTATTTTAAAGCACAAAATAAATCATATTCCTGAAAAATTTGAATAAGATTTTACTGAAACATATGTTGGCTCACAGTAAATAATGTGAGCTTATCTCAAGTGATCTTTATGTCCTTAGTTGCCCCAGAGGCCTAACTGAGGAAGAATTGTCTAGTGGTTAGGGCACTAGCCTAGGACTTGGGAGACCTGGATTCAGTTCCTTGCTCTACAAAATACTTCCTATGTGATCTTAGGCAAGTCACTCAGCCTCTCTGTGCCTCAAATCCCCATCTGTAAAAACAGGGAAGTGCTACTGTCTTCATTTCACAGTGGTGTTGTAAGAATAAATACATTAAAGATTGTGAAGTGCTTTGAGATCTACTGATGAAAAGTGCAATATTAGAGCTAGGTATTATGAAGAGACAGATCTTAAGACCCCCTTTAAACTTTTTTCAACCCACGGTTTTGGCTAACACAAATCAGCATGGGATGGAAAATTGCAGGAAGAAATATAATTTCTGTATCTTCAGTCTGGTTTGATGGGTTGTTCCTTCTGTGTATACCTTACAAGGCAGCAGAAAAAGCCAATTAGAACACTGAGGGCAAGATTTTTAAAAGTGATTAGTGATTTTTGGGTGAGTCTACTTTTTTTGTCTGACTGATTTGAGACTACTAAAAATGGCCTGATTTTCAGAGGATAAGTGCTCAACATTTTCTGAAAATGTGGCCCCTTTAAGGTGTCTCAACTTGGGCACCCACAAATTGACCCTCAGCCTGTTGGAACCTTCAATTCAGTAGCCCAGAAAACAAGAAGCTTCTTTTCCTCACCAAAGTCTAGCTTCTGCCAAGACCGATAAGGTTTACTCAGTAACACTATTGCTGTTCTTTTATCAGGTAAAGATCCTTTTTTTTTAACTGCATGATCAAAAAAGAAAACAAGAAGAAATAGAAACCAAGCTTCAAAGTGTAGCCTTTTGAAGAGCAATTTTTCAGCCTTCTTTCTCTAGTTTGGTACATTTTTAAACTAGTGTGGCACTAAAGCCTGAAGATGAGTCTAACTCTGTAATCCAGAGGCAGAAATCGTTGAAAGGGTTCAAAATTGCATATCCTACTCAGTTCAACACTGTTGAATAAAGTCTCAGAAACGTTATACAAAAATATTTGGAACACATAAGAATGGCCATACTGGGTCAGACCAAAGGTCCATCAGCCCAGTATCCTGTCTGCTCACAGTGGCCAATGCCAGGTACCCCAGAGGGAGTGAACCTAACAGGTAATGATCAAGTGATCTCTCTCCTGCCATCCATCTCCCCCCTCTGACAAACAGAGGCTAGGGACACCATTCCTTACCCAGCCTGGCTAATAGCCATTAATGGACTTAACCTCCATGAATTTATCTAGTTCTCTTTTAAACCCTGTTATAGTCCTAGACTTCACAACCTCCTCAGGCAAGGAGTTCCACAGGTTGACTATGCGCTGTGTGAAGAACTTCCTTTTATTTGTTTTAAAACTCATGGGCCAAAAGAACTAAGGTAAAAGGCTTTTAAGTATCATTAAAAGGACTTATTAAAAGACTAAAAATTGAAACTTCAAACCTCCAAGCATAAGACTGGACTGGATTTGTCAAACTTATTTTGTGCAGATTTATTATCTGTTCAGTACCTTATTGTTGCATGAAGGGAAAACATACTCTACTTTAGAACTGCTGTTTTTCTGCCCACTATTTCTTTTCCTTCCCCCTTCTTCTTCTGTTTCTTTCTTTCATTTGTACTTTGTTCTCTGTAGCAACTCCCAATTTCTCACCTCTGACCTGTGGATTTTGATCTCAACCCTTTCCTCATTTCATTGCTAAAAGAATAAATTAAATAGTTAATGATTACATTTTAAAGTGTCTAGATTATTGGTAGTCAGAGGAAGTTCACATCTATGAATCATTGTTTCAGGCTGTTTGCA
Organism: Platysternon megacephalum; assembly: GCA_003942145.1. NCBI lineage: Eukaryota > Metazoa > Chordata > Testudines > Platysternidae > Platysternon > Platysternon megacephalum. Next base: position 2,640,494 of record QXTE01000086.1, read on the forward strand.
GAATCAGGCAGACAGCACTACATTGGTTACAGTCCGTTCACATTTGAAAGGTTATATAGGTAGCCAGGAGAGAGAGAACTTTTTTTTTTTTTTTTTTTTGGTGATAGCTTAGGTTCTACAGATTGTGAACATGCTATGTAGGCCATGCAAATATATTTGGTGGGCTGGATCCGGCCAACATTTGACACCCCAATCTAGACCCATACAGAAAAGGGTAACATTTTCTCACCCTCCCGTAAATTCACATTTCCTTATTTCCTATAATAGAAGAAGAGGCTCTTTCATCTTGAGAGAATCTTCTAAGGCTCATTCTATCTACCATACCGTCTCATTGAGTGATTTAAAGTGGGTAGGCTTCTTCACTCTTAGAGAAAAACACTGATAAGTACAAGATCGAGCACCCTCAGTAATGACCAAGTGGTACTGCATAAAATTACAGGAGATGCCTCTTGTGTCCCCTCTGTTCATCCTGTCCTCAGTTACATTTTAGGAAGAAAAATAACACAAGGTTTTATTAACTGTGTGTAGTTCATTGCCTGTTCAAGTACAGGTGCAAAATCTGGGAGTTGTTTTCCTACATTTTATAGTACCAAAAGAGGTGGACCAATTTTGATTTTCAAAATGGCTGAATTTGTTTGTATTCAAAAAAAAATTCTGGATGGAATCCACTAATGCAAAGATTTGGGGGGACAGTTCATTCAGGGTATTTTGTAATATGCCTGGATCTCCGGGAGACCTACCTTTTTTTTTTATATGCCTCTAGATCCCTGTTGGTGGTATTGTCTGATACTAGTCCTAGGGAGACATTCACTTCCAGTCAGAGCCAGTCCTGCGGACACATATGTGCTTGGGCTAGAACTGGCAGCAATAAAGTTTAGCTTGTTCTTCAAGTGATGGTCCCTATGTGTATTTCACATGTGGGATATGCATGCACACAGGGCCGGCGCTCCCATTAGGCGACCTAGGCGGTCGCCTAGGGCGCTGCTATTTTGGGGGCGCCGGCGCCCCCGCCGCCCGTAGAAATTTGTGGGCGGGACCTTCCGCCGCCGCTGTTGGGGGCGGGGTTTCGGGGGCGGGACCTGCCGCCGCCTAGGGCGCCGGCATAGCTGGCGCCGCTACTGCATGCACACCATGTGTCTGAGTCTGGAAATTTTTGTAAGCAGTATTCATTAGCCCGCCTATGGGCTGTAGATCTCCTTGTGCTCCAAACTAAGGGCATATATGGTGGTGCGAGCCGATGCCCCTCTAGGTCCTTCTTACTGCTGCATGATCTGAGTCGGAATCTTTGGTGTCCTCTGCTCCTTTTTTTTTTTTTTACTGTCATTGCTGTAGGATATTTGATATAGTTCATTTTTAGTAGCTTCAGCAGTTTTTAGTATTTTTATAGCAAGTACTACATAGTATAGTTAGATAATGTTTTTCCCTTTTTCTTCCCCCCCAGGGGACGTTTTCACCCTAAGCAGTCTGGGATTATGCCCAGGGTCTCAGATGTCAAAAACTGTTTCTTGCCCTCTCTCCTTTTCAGTGAGCAACAAACATCAACAGTGCCTCTACTGCCTGGGTGAGGCTCATATTTCTGTCTAGTGCAGCATCTGCCATTCTTTTCCCCCCAGAACTTGTGAGGGTCAGGAACTGAGACTCAGAAAACATCTTGTGGAGAAGGCGATAAAGCCCCAATCAGATCCGGTCTGGGGACACCTCTGTTTATCAGTCTCAACAAGCGGGCTATGCCTCTTGAAGCACAAGTTCAGGAATGGAGGCTACAACTGTTAAGCCTAGAGAGAAAGCTTCACATGAGATGCAGTCTGATAGACATCAGGACAAGTCATCTTCATCTAAAACTGCCCTGAAGAGAGAGGCTCCCTCCCTGACCCCATCAAAGTCAAGAGAGCCAGGGCGCACTGGCTCTAAGGGCTTAGGCCTCAGTAAATCTTCTTGACAGAAGGAGGAGGCACACAAGGTTATAGATCCAATGGTTCTGACATTGGCTCTGATGGTGAAGGCTTGGGATAAACAGCTTCCGACGCTCCCATCTATTTCTAAAGCTTATGCAGTACCAATAGCGACATGGCCCTGATAAGAGCCAACCGCCACGGTGACCAGAGAAGCTCTCGTTCCAATGGCTCTGCCAATATACTCTCCTCAGACTACAGGGTGTTCTGAGATCTGCGTCTCCCTGGAGGACATCTTTGCTCTTCCTTACCTTTATTCACCCTTCTATTGGGATCATCTCTATTCTTGGACATGCATACACCTGGAAAGAGACTATTCCAGCAAGTCAACCATTTGTACCATTGGTTCCACCAGTGATAAGGAATCCAGCTTTCTCTTCAGATGAGTATTAGCCTCTGCGGGATCCTCTGCAGCATCAGGTAGAGGGAACATGAGACAAGAGCCCCAGATGATCAGGATTCCAGTCCCAGACCAGATATGACTGGCCAAAGGACAGGTGGTATCTGATGCCATGGATTCCTCCTCCACCAGTTGATCCATCCTACTGGCAATCTTGGGGACTATGGGAGCCTACCAGAGACACCAAGGATCACTTTAGGAGTCCTATTTATCATCACCCAGTTACCCACAATTGAAACTGTCAGAATATTTGGAAGGGGAAGGTGAGCCAGAGCCAACAGTTCTTGTCATCCTCACCGGATGAGGTGGTTACTCCATCCTCTCTGTTTCCCTCAGATGACTTTAAGCAATACCAGGAGCTCATGCACAAGGTGACGGTAGAGCTACAGATTGAGCTGGAGAAGGTTCAGGAGCCCCAGCAGAGTTTGCTGGACATTCTGCAACCTTTCGGTCACTGCTGAGTGGCCCTCCCCATCAATGAGGCCATCGTGGACCTGGCAAAGATGGTTTGGAACATCCGAGCTTCTTGTGTGCCCACCCCGAAGAGGGCCAAAAAGCACTGCTTTGTTCCTTCCTGGAGGGGAAGGGGAGAAGTTTTTGTTTTCTCACCCACTGCCTAACTCTTTGGTAGTGCAGGTAGCTACAGAACAGTCCAAGCAACAGCACCCAAAGCCCATGCTCTCTGATAAGGGACACAAGTGACTCAACCTGCTAGGGAGAAAGGTCTTCTCATCCACCTCACTCCAGTTCAGGAGCTCAAATTACCAAGCCTTTTTGTCCAAATACGATGTTAGCAACTGTAATAAGTTTTTGGAATTCAAGGACAAGCTCCCTGAGGATAAGGCGCCCACTCTCAGGCCTTAGTGGATGAGGGTAGGATGGTGGCCAAAGCTTCCCTCTAAGCTGCTCATTTAGAAAGATGGCTGCAGCCATTGTTATGAGGAGGGACTAATGGGTTGCAATCCTCAGGTTTCCCTAGAGAGGTGCAGAGTACCATCCAAGATCTGCCCTTCGATAGTATCAACCTATTTCATGATCATCTCTCCACTCCTTGAGTCTTTAAGGGTAATGCTTTGCTCGCTGGGCATTTATACTCCCACCCTTCAGAGAAAACACCATAGACAGGGGAATAGAGCAAGATGATCTTCTCAGCTTTTTAACCACCAACATCCTCATGAGCCACCACACAAGAGACAGAGGGTTTATAGACCCAAGAACTCAGCCACTGTAACATGAACTGAAACATCATATTCCAGCCTCCAAATGAAGAGTTTCTTTTGATAGGTCTGTTGAGACCTGCATACCCTTATTGATGCTGCTTCATTCCCCTCCCCTGATATTTGGAGGCTGCCTTACCTAATTTGCCAGAAACTGGAGGGCCCACTACAGACAAATGGGTATTAGAGATTATTCATGGTAGCTATCTGATCATGTTTCTGGTACCTCCTACTCACAAATCCCCTTCCCTGTTCCATTTCAAGGACCACTCTCACAAGCAAATTCTACAACAAGAGGCAAGCCCCCTTCTCCTCCGGGGAGCTGTAGAAAGGGTTCCACCACAACATCAGGGAAGGGATTCTATTCCCCTTACTTCCTGACCTTCAAGAAGAATGGGGGAAGGAGAGCAATTCTCCATCTGAAGCAGCTGAATGGATTCATTTGAAAGCTAAAATTCCGCATGATATCCTTGGGCATCAATAACTTCCTTGTTAGAGGAGGACACATGGTTTGACATTCTTGACCTGAAAGATGCATATGTTTACAAAGACATCCACCCAGCTCACAGGAGGTTCCTCTTCAATGAATCACATTGCCAGCTCAGGGATAGCTCAGTGGTTTGAGCATTGGCCTGCTAAACCCAGGGTTGTGAGTTCAATCCTTGAGGGGGCCATTTAGGGATCTGGGGCAAAATTCTGTCTGGGGCTTGGTCCTGCTTTGAGCAGGGGGTTGGACTAGATGACCTCCTGAGGTCCCTTCCAACCCTGATATTCTATGATTCAGTGTCCTTCACTTTGGCCTAGCTATAACACCCAAGGTCTTTACAAAGGTTTTTTCAGTAGTGGCAGTTCAGATGAGAAGGGATTTACAGGCTTCCCTTACCTCAACAACTGGCTTCTGAAGGGCAATTCCTATGAGGAAGTCCAGTGAACAGCCAGTGTTCTGCGCAGCCTTCTGGCTTCCCTGGATGTCTGCATCAATCACAGAAAGTCTACGTTGACCCCCACAAGATGCATAAACTTTACAGGGGCAATGTAGGACTCAGCAAGAGCATATCTACCTCTTGACCAGTTTCAGGCCATGAGCGCACTCATACATCAGGTCAGTATCAGACCCAGAATGTCAGTCCAAACTTGCTTTTTCCTCCTTGGCCACATTGTCTCTTGCACACATGTGACGCCATTCACCAGACTTCATCTTTGTTGCCTACAAGCCTGACTTCTCTCTATGGACACATCAGAATGGCAATATAGATGGTAAGGTGACCATTCCTTCCAAAGTTTTGGACTCTTTCAGATGGTGGATGAAACCGGAAAAGGTTTGGATGGAGATTCCGTTTCTCACACTGACTCCTGATGCAACCATTGTTAACAGTGCCTCCTTCTTGGGTTGGGGTGTTCACGTGGGTGATCATATGTCACAAGGTATCTGGACTGTATGGGAGTCCAGAATGCATATCAATTTACTAGAACTCAGCAATCCGTTGAGCCTGCAACACCTCCCTCCAATTCATCCAACCCAAACATGTCTAAATGTTGGACAACATGACAACGGTATTTTATATAAACAGGCAGGGGGGAACAAGCTGTCATCCTCTGTGCATAGAGGTAAGCGTCCTCTGGAACTGGTGCATCAGCCATTGCATAGCCCTACCAGCAGCATATTTACCACGGGTGCAAAACTCCCTATCAGATTGTCTGAGCAGACATTTTTCTGCAAATACAAATGGGAGGTTTACAGCTTGGTTCTCAAACCGTATGGGGGAACAGGAAACTTCCTCAATACTGCTCCAGAGCAGCCCTGTGCAGGGGCTCAATTGGAGATGCTCTGCTGGTGTCATGTATGGATTGCCTGGAGTATGCCTTCCTTCTCATCCCATTGATACCACAGGTTCTATGGAAGATCCACCAAGACAGAGCTCAAGTCATCCCGATTGCACCCAATTGGCAGAGACAGTTCTGGTTTATGGATCTGCCAAACTCCCTGTTCACCCACCCATGAATATCCCCTCAGAAAATGGGGTATTTGTCCCATAGAAAATGTTGTTTTCCATGAAAAATTGAAAACCAGAACACTTTCTACTCTGAAATGCTTCGGCAGTGCATAATGCTCTCATTCTCTTCTGTAGGCTGGGCTCCCTTGGCAAACTACATCTCCCATGATGCATATGGGTCTTTACTCTTGGTGAGCAGAGGCATACATAATGGCAGTTGCATGGCTACGGTGCATCCTGAAAGCTGTAGTCCAGCTGGGGAGGGGTTTGGTTTTTGGATGTTCAGTTTTTTGACAAAATCAATTTTCCATAGAAAGTAGACATTTTCCACAAAAACAATTTTAGTCAAAAACTCAATTTTCTGTCAAAACAGTTTTGATAGAAAACTTTCAACTAATTTTTATTTTAATATATTTGTTAATTACTTACAACCCCCCCCCCCCATCTACATTAAAAGAAAGCTAAGGTGGCAATGTCAAGCACTCAGAAGTTAAGAAATGCTAGAATTAAGATTGCGTTATTGTACACTCTGGAAAAATAGTATGTGATCTTGTAGTTAAAGTGTCGTTAAGGTGGCTATAAACCCATCTGCCCCGTCCCCCTTCTCTCCAGGCTCCTCTGCTCCTCTTTATTCGCCCTCACGCAACTCATTTAATTATCCCACCTCCACTTCTTCCCCTCCCTTCCCACCAGCTCCTCCCTGTTCGCACCTCTGCATTCAGGTCACATTGCTTCCTCCTTCTCCTTCATGCTGCCTTGACGGTAGCAATGGAAGCATTGAGAACACAGGAGGGACATTCTTCCTGCTCCCAATTCCAGTGCCTGGCAGCACAGAATTGTTCAGCTGTTGAGAGAAGCAATTGCAGGTAAAGTCTGGCCCAACCCCTCATCCCTGGAATGGCACATAACTAGTCTGGTCGGTCCACAGGAGATGTATGGGGATGAAGAATGCTCTGTGCAGGCAGAATCTTCAGAGAGTGATGCTGCTGCCAGTCTCTAACAAATTTCTACTGAGCAAACTGCAGTTTTCAGAGACTTGGCTGAATTTGGGTACAGTCTCAATTTGAGAGAGAGAGAAACTTCCTCAGAAGTTGATATTCTTGAGAGAATGTGAGGTGCCAAAAAGCTCAGTGTTCTGATTGTTCCTGTTAACTTGTACACTGAAAGAGTAAATACATTGTTCTAAATTGATGGATTTGAAGATTCAAAAAAAGCTCTTTGCAGGTGGTAAATTTATCTTTCTGAATATGGTTATCAAAAACATAAATTCTCCAAGACCAGCCTGGAGTACATACAAGACAAAAGACTGCTTGGGCTAAGCAGGAGCTATAGGAATATAGGAATGCACTGAGCTTTAGTCAGAGATGCATTCTCCTTTACAGGGGATAAGGCACACAAATCCCCATCTTCTGAAGCACTGAAACCACAGAGAAGGGGGGCAATTTACTGCCAGTTCCCTTTCCAATAGCAACTCTGAGAGGAAGGCCTTTAATACAAGCAAGACAAGTGACTGCTTGAAACCTCGGCAATTCGTAGCCTAAGTTCATACTTAGAATTTCACAAATCACAAGGCCAGTGCTCACATTCTCAGAAATGCATATTTTAGATTAATTTCAGGTTAGTGCATGTCAGAATGCTGAGTTGTGGCTTATACTGAAGTGTAAAAATGAGTGTTTCAGTTCCAGTTAGACAATATATGTATAATTTTTTTTTAAAAGCCAAATTTTGTATTTTCCTGGGTTGAGAAGCTTTTTGAGATCGTTTTAATGTTGCTGCTTACTTTAATGTGCTCTCTGCTGGTATAATATCAGTATATAAGGCAAAATGTTCTTTAAATCTTCTCCAATAGCTTGTATTTCGCTTGGCCAAAGCAAATTGTTAACCATTAATGAAATTTTGTATGTCCTTAGCAAAGTTACTAAGCATTTTTGGCTTTACTAATGAAGTAATGAGTTTGATATCAGTAGCAATTGTTGATATCCAATCTTTTAAGCTTTAAAAGTTTACAATGTGTTTCAGGTATTTGTGAAGTGTCATTTTGATTATAATCCATACAATGACAACTTGATCCCATGCAAAGAAGCAGGTTTGAAATTTTCTAAAGGAGAAATTCTTCAAATCGTAAACCGGGAAGACTCAAATTGGTGGCAGGTTGGTAAAATGCTGAGACCTTTATTACTTTTATTATTTATAATAGTAATAATTTTTGTATTAATCTAATCCTGTTGGTAGGAGTTTTAGGAAGAAGTATTGATCCTGCTTTTCACTCTCCAGCGTAACCTCAAAGTCTTAAAACAACCTTATATCATTCAGTCTTTCACTTCAGTATTATCTATACCACTCTATCCTTTTTATACTACTACTTATTTGGTCTGAAGTTATTTTGCTACATTCCAAAATTCATTGTAGACAGATAATTTCCAGCAAAGTATTAAGTCTTAGGTTGTCAGTTAATTATGGTGAGCCTCCCTCTGACAGTGATTGTGGAAGAGCAGGTTCTTCTTCGAGTGGTTGCAGACATGTGTTGCACTCAGGTGTGCACACACCCAGTGCACCATAGCTGGATAATTTTGCCTAGCAGTACCCATAGAATTGGCACTGGCTTCCCTCCCCTCATAGCTCTTCCCATGGCTATAAAAGGGCAGCACCACCCCAACCCCCCTCCATTCCTTCTCACTGCTCGCACCTAGAGTTGGAGCACTTAGTGTGATCTTTCCTCTCTCTTGTCTTTACAGCTTTTTGTGTCATCTTTGTATATAGTTACTGTTAGTACCCTTAGTTAGTTAATAATAGTTAGTAGCCAGGTAGCTTCTCCTGGTGGGATGCCCTCACAGGGATTAAAACATTGCCCTTTTTGTGGGGCAGCTATTCCCAATAACCATCCCCACTCCAGATGTTTATTGTGCCTTCAGGAAGGGCATGCTAAAGAAATCTGCTCTATTTGTAAGTCCTTTAAAAAGAGGACACAGGTCACTAGTGATTGTAAGATTAAAACAGCACCTTCTCGAGCAGACAGTGTTGCCTGCCTCAACGTTGGGGACCAGTGTGGAGAGACAGGCCCCTGAAAGGGTACTGGAGCCGGTACGTATTGGTCCTTCTAGACCAGAGGTGGGCAAGCTATGGCCCACGGGCCACATCCGGCCCGCAGAACCCTCCTGCCCGGCCCCTGAGCTCCTGGCCTGCGAGGCTAGACCCCGGCCCCTCCCTTGTTGTCCCCCCTCCTCCTCAGCGTGACCTGCCGCCGGCGCAATGTTCTGGGCAGCGGGGCTGCGAGCTTCTGGGGCAGCACAGCTGCAGAGCCTGGCCTGACCCGGTGCTCTGTGCTGCTCCAGCCAGGCCAGCCTCCAGTGCTCCAGGCAGCGCAGTAAGGGGGCAGGGAGCGGGGGGCTTGGATAGAGGGTAGGGGTGTTCCGGGTGGTGGGCAGGGAGCGGGGGTGTGGATAGGGGTTGGGGCGGTCAGAGGGAGGGGGACAGGGGGGTTGAATGGGGGCAGGGGTCCTGGGGGGGCAGTCAGGAATAAGAGGAGGGGTTGGATGGGGTGGCGGGGGGGCATGGGTTCCGGAGGCAGTCAGGGGATAGGGAGAAGGGGTGGTTGGATGGGGCAGGGGTCCCGGGGGGGGCCGTCAGGAATGAGAGGNTTGCTGAAACCCGGTGTGGCCCTCAGGCCAAAAAGTTTGCCTGCCCCTGTTCTAGACTGATCTTGGATTACTTGCCCAGAAGGAAGAGGGACTGCTCCCCTTCATTGGGGCCACAAACAAAACCAACAAAACAGATCAGGGTTATTCCAGGGGATGGGGAGATTCATCTTCTCAGACTAAGGGAAGTACTGATTGGCACTGGGAGTCCCCTGGTATGAGGGATAGAGTGGGACCATCAACCCGATCTCTGGTATCACGTTTAGATCAGGTTTGTGAATCTGTACCAGCAACTCTGGTGTACTGTCTTGGGGACACCCATTGATTCCGGTACCTTCAACACAGATGATGTCACCATCGGTTTCCACTCTGTGTATCAGGCAGCAGCAGATTTGCTGTGCCTGTCTGTTCCTAATTCACTGCTTATTCAGGACCCTCATCTGACTGCAGTTGCATCATCTGTGGTGTCCTCTGCTACCCTGGGATTGTTAGTGAATTTTTAATAATTTCTGACACCGTCGTCCACACTGCAGTTTACCCACAATGCAGGGGTATTGTCGACATCTTGCTCGGTACCGAGGGTGTCTTTGGCATGGATAGAATTCGTGGTATCAATGCTCACTACAGCAGTCTGGATCTGCTGGCATGACACCAGCTTTATTTTTGGTACTGATGCCTTTTTTGGGGCCCAGAATGAGTTCAGGGCTGGTACCAATATTCAAGGACTTGTTGACTGCTCCTTTGGTACTCGTGGCATTGTTGGGTTGGGCCATGGATGGTGCTGGATTCTTGGTAGTCCTGACAGGAGTGGCTCCACCGCCACCATCAAGCTATTTGGGGGGTTCTTCACAGTTGAGCTCAGAGATATCTCCCTCCCCTTCCCCATCTCACTCTTGAAGGTTGTCAAGACACAGCAGGAGTCATAGTTGGTACCAGGATTGATATCGTTCCCACAGCAGAGACAAGGAACCCTGACCTAGTTCTTACTGGCCTCAGATGCTGTATCCTTATGCCAAGCAGCGTCCCTGAAATCCCTGGGAAGTCTCTCGCTCAGCATAGTCCCAGTCATCAGCTTGCTATAGGAGGCGATCACCTGTACCTCCAGTAGTCTCCCCGCCAGAACCATCAGTCCTGCAGGCACAGCAGAAGGCGCACTCCCTGTGCATTAGGACATTCTGAGCCTTTGGGATGGTTGGATGTCATTCCTCAAGGGATTCCACTGGCCCCAACTACATTGTCATCCTCGTCACCCGATGATGCAGTGGTACTCGAGTCCTCATCTCCAGTACCAGAGGATTTCAGATCATATCAGGATCTTCTCAGACACATGGCATCGGCCTTACGTATTCAGGCCAAGTTTGTGCTTGAAAACACCCATAAAATGGAAGATATCTTCCAACAATTGGCTCCTGGGAGAGTTACCCTCCATATAAACGAAGCAACACTAGAGTCTGTTAAATCGTTATGCAATACCCTGGCTTTGTTAACACCCACAGCAAAGTGCACTGACAAGAGATACTGTGTGGCAATGGAGGACTTCAAATCCTTTTTCACCCATCCAGTTTCAAATTTCCTGGTTGTGACACCAGCAAATGAGTAAGTGAGACAAGGAAGATATAAATCTGTGCCTAAAGAACAGGAGTCCAAAATGCTATGTTGATTGGGGAGAAAAATCTACTTGACTTCCTCCTTGCAGATGCGTTTTGCAAACCATCAGGCTCTATTATCAAAATATGATTTTGTGAACTGTGACACGATGTCTGTATTTGTGGACAAGTTACCAGTATCCTCTAAGGAGGAGTTCAAGGCTTTTTTTTTATGGATGGTAGTTTAGTGGCCAAGACATTCTTACAGTCAACCCTGGATATAGCAGATGCTTCGTTCACGCTCATGGCCTCATGAGTACAAAACTCTGGCATAGCGCCTGAGATCCAGCAAAGCATAGAGGACTTGTTTGATGGTCGTCTCCTGTTCTCAGAGAAAACTGATGAGACATTATACTCTTTGAAAGACTCCTGTGTGCCCTACACTCATTGGGGATTTATACCCAGGCTGCAAAGAGACTGCATTTTGGGAAGCAGCAGCAATATCATCCTCAATGATATTTCTGTCAGTGTTCCTACCCTGCAAGGTAGCAAGATTTCCCCAGAAAGGGGCATAAATCATGGAGGAAGAAACCTTCTGGGTCTACTTTTAGTCAAATGGCCTATCTTCCTCCTTCCGCTAGACAGTCTGTTTGACTGGTTTTTTGAGAGCAGCACCTCAGTTGTCAATGTCGTTTCTATGCCCTAGTTATTTGGGGACAGGCTGTCTTGCTTCTACAGTGTTTGGGAGACAATAACTATGGTCAGACGGGTCCTAAGCACTGGGAGATCGGGTTATGCCATTCAGTTCCTATCCATTCCCCACACCGATCCTCTTACCCCGTCCGTTTTCAGGGACCCATCTCATGAGTCACTGCTCTTACAGCAGGTACAAACCCTGCGTACTTTGGGCGCTATAGAGGAGGTTCCTTGTCATCTTTGTGGAAAGGTGTTTTATTCATGATACTTCCTGATCCTCACATCTAAGGAAGTAATGAGACCTATCCTTGATCTCAACAAACTTATCAGAGATTCTGCATGGTTATCCTGGTTACTGTTCTTCCTGCTCTGAATTACAACTGGTTTGCTGCACTCAATCTCCAGGATGTAGCAATGTAGCAATCTTCCCAGGCCACAGGAAGTACCTCAGATTCCTCATCACCAGCCATCACTACCAGTACACGGTTCTCCCTTCAGACTGTCATCAGCCCTATATGTCTTTATTAAATGCATGGCGGTGATGGCTGCCTTTCTCAGGAGAAGGGGAATTTATATCTTTCCATACCTGAATGATTGGTTACTGAGAGGTGCATCCAGGGAACAGGTTCTCTGTCACGTCAGGTTCACACTAGACTTTTTTTTTATCAGTTGGGTCTGATCTGAAACAGGAGCAAATCAGTTTTGAAGCCAACTCAAAAAATTGAGTTCATTGGTGCTCTGATAGGCCCTCAAATTCATAGTCTTTCTTCTGTCTGAACTGTTCCAGGCAATTCATCACCTTTGTTGGGATCTTCAGTTGCACCCTTTGACCACAATCCGGGTACGCATGAGGTTACTGGGCCCTAAGGTGGTATGCACGTATGTAGTGAAACACACGAGGTTGCATTTTCACCCTCTTCAGTTGTGGCTGGAGTTAGACTTTCGCCTGTGTTGCCAGCTGCTGGACACCCAGTCAAGGTGCCATAAAAATTCTGCACTCTTTACAGTGGTGGATGGAATTCAACATTGTGTGTCAGGGAGTCCCCTTTGCCCACCTTCCACCAACCAAGACAGTAGTTACTGATGCCTCCCCAATTGGTTTCGAAACACATCTGGGAGAGTTAAAAATTCAGGGTTTGTGGTCAGAGGAAGCTTCCTGTCATATAAACCTTCTGGAACTTCAAGCAGTATGCAATGTTTATCGGGTGTTTCAGGATCAGATATAGAATCATAGAATATCAGGGTTGGAAGGGACCTCAGGAGGTCATCCAGTCCAATCCCCTGCTCAAAGCAGGACCTAATCCCAACTAAATCATCCCAGCCAGGGCTTTGTCAAGCCTGACCTTAAAAACCTCTAAGGAAGGAGATTCCACCACCTCCCTAGGTAACCCATTCCAGTGCTTCACCACCCTCCTAGTGAAAAAGTTTTTCCTAATATCCAATCTAAACCTCCCCCACTGCAACTTGAGACCATTACTCCTTGTTCTGTCATCTGGTACCACTGAGAACAGTCTAGATCCATCCTCTTTGGAACCCCCTTTCAGGTAGTTGAAAGCAGCTATCAAATCCCCCCTCATTCTTCTCTTCTGCAGACTAAACAATCCCAGTTCCCTCAGCCTCTCCTCATAACTCATGTGCTCCAGCCCCCTAATCATTTTTGTTGCCCTCCGCTGGACTCTTTCCAATTTTTCCACATCCTTCTTGTAGTGTGGGGCCCAAAACTGGACACAGTACTCCAGGTGAGGCCTCACCAATGTCGAATAGAGGGGAACGATCACGTCCCTCGATCTGCTGGCAATGCCCCTACTTATACAGCCCAAAATGCCGTTAGCCTTCTTGGCAACAAGGGCACACTGTTGACTCATATCCAGCTTCTCGTCCACCGTAACCCCTAGGTCCTTTTCTGCAGAACTGCTGCCTAGCCACTCGGTCCCTAGTCTGTAACAGTGCATGGGATTCTTCCGTCCTAAGTGCAGGACTCTGCATTTGTCCTTGTTGAAAGGTTTCTTTTGGCCCAATCCTCCAATTTGTCTAGGGGGCATGGATTCATATTCTCATGGACACTGCCCTTGAAGTGTATTATGTGAACAACCAGAGCGGTACTTGCTCCAACCAGCTTTGTCAGGAAACAATAAAGGTCTGGAACTTCTGCATCAAGGAAGATATTATACCCACAGAATACTTGCAAGGCTCTCAGAACCAAATGGCCAATTAAGTCAGCAGATCTTTTTCGATCAACCATGAGTGGTCCCTAAAGAAGAGTGTGTTGAGGTCCATTTTTCAGCAATAGAGTATCTCTACCATAAACTTTTTTGCAACAAAGGACAACAGAAAATGTCATCAATTCTGCTCTTGAGCCTGGCTTAGCCCAGGGTCTCTTATCAAGGCCTTCCATCTAAATTGAAGAGGAAACCTGATGTATGCCTTTCCCCCCCATTCCTCTGATGCCTCAGGCTATCCTCAAGCTCAAATTGGATCACATCAAACTTATTATGATTGCACCAGCATGGCTGAGGCAATGTTAATTTTCCAATCTCCTCTCTCTGTCGCCTTGACCTCCCAAGCCTCTTCCTCTTTTTTCCAACCTACTGACTCAACATCTTGGCCAGGTGGTTCATCCAGCTTTGAGCAGTCTGCACCTTACTGTGTGGATGTTGCATGGCTAGCTCTCGGAGGCAGTTAGCCATATTCTGCTTAGTAGTAGAAAACCAGCCACAAGGGCCATTACTTGTCTAAGTGGAAACAATTTTTGATTTGGGCAGCGTCCATGCCAGTTAAACCCAACATCCATGCAAATTCAGCCCACGTTTTGGAGTATTTGGTGCATTTGAAATCTTCAGGCCTCACTCTGAGCTCCCTGAAGGTTCACTTGGAGGCCTTCTCAGCTTTCCATCCTCCCATTCAAGGGAAGTTGGTATTCTCAAACCCTATGATTATGAGGTTTTTGAGAGGGTATTATCCAGCTTTTTCCAATAGCAAAAGAAATGGTGCCATTGTGGGACCTTAACGTGGTCCACCATTTGAGCTGATAGCAACATGTTCATGGGCTCTCCTCTCTCAGAAGACTGCCTTCCTAGTGGCTATAACATCTACAAGAAGAATTAGTGAGTTGCAGGCCTTAATGGCAGATCCTTCATATGCTCAGTTCTTCAAGGACAAGGTGGCTTTAAGACCACACCCAATTTTTTTGTCCAAAGTAGTGTATCAGTTTCACCTTAATCAGATTATTTACTTACCTATATTTTTTTCCCAAACCATATTCAAGTGTGGAGGAACAGCATCTGCATAGTTTAGATCAGTGGCTCTCAAACTTTTACCGGTGACCCCTTTCACATAGCAAGCCTTTGAGTGCGACACCCCTCACCCCTACCCCCGCATATAAATTTAAAAACACCTTTTTATATATTTAACACCATTATAAATGCTGGAGGCAAAGCGGGATTTGGGGTGGAGGTTGACCGCTCACGACCCCCCATGTAATAACCTTGTGACCCCCTGAGAGGTCCTGACCCCCAGTTTGAGGACCCCTGGTTTAGATGTAGTGGTTGGCATTTTATTTAGAAAGGACTAAGCTGTTTCATTCATCACCTCAGCACTTTATTTCCTATGCTGAGCAGATGAAGGGACAACCATTCTCTGCTCAGACTATTTCCAAGTGAATAACTGCCTGAATTACTATGGCTTATGAAGTGACTCAGATGACGACACCACCATCATTTGTGGGCTCATTCAACGAGAGCTCATGTGACATCAGCTGCATTTCTTAGTGGTGTCTCAGTAGTGGATATCTGCAGGGTTGTGATGTGTCTTCTGTACATACTTTTGCTAGACATTGTGCTATCACCACAGCATCAAGATTGGCTGCAAACTTTGGGGAGCAGTTCTGCACTCACTATTTAAATAATTCTGAGCCCACTTCCCACTGGAACTGCTTGTGAGTCACCTGATTGGAATACATGTCTATCACCACTCAAAGATGTTTACTTACCTGTATTGTAACTGTTCTTCAAGATGTGGGTGCAGACATGTATTCCATGACCTACTCTCCACCCCTCTGCAATCGAGTCTTCAGCCGGGGATTTTCGCGCGAAGGAACTGAGGGGGGATTAGGGCAGGAGTGAGCATGATGAATATTGCAAGGCAGAGTAATCCCATGCACACACATGTGTGGAATACAGGTCTGCACCCACATTTCATAGAACAACAGTTATGATGCAGGTATCTTTTCTCTTGTTCGCTCAAAGAGTTGGATTTCCATCTCACTCCTTTTGTGTGTTTGAAATTCCCATCTTCTTCTAACCAGCCAGCTACAGTAACTACAGAAGGGAAAATAAAGAAGAAAAAAATAGTCTGCGTAATTACTTACTGCCAAACAAATGTGTTTCAGAAGTTAGGCACTCTGAATCTCTTCACAAGAGCATATTGGAGACATTCAGCATGCATGCTGTCACCTGTCTGTCTTTTCAAACTTCTCCAGCTGGCAACTTGCAAGAGTCCAAACTAAATAAACCAAAAGCCCTCTCACACAAACCATCTCTAGTGGGTTCATTTCATTCTGTCTGTTGACATGAACAATGATGTATTGTGTTGTAAGTAGTAACTTGCAGGTGTACCAAAATAGATGTCATTGAATTCCTACAGCTAGAGACTTTTCAGCATCCATCCAGTATTTCTTGAGTGGGCAAAAAGTGAGATATTAACTTCATTCCACCTGGCTACTAATAAGATGAAAATATGACTCAGCCTGCTGTTTATACCATTCCTTTTTAAGAAAAATGGATGTATGTAGCTGCTATTGAGAGGACCAAAACTATAAAATTTCACATTTTTGTGTCCTGAATTACTGACAATGGGACTTTCACCATAAAATGATTTCAGTAGAGAATATCTGACTTCTAAGCTTTCATAACTAAGCATAATTTTTGGTTTATAAAACCTAGAACTATAAGTTTTCTCTCCCAAGAAGTAGTAAAACAGTACAATGACAGTGGATTTTTAAGATATGGTCAGTTATTAGTCAAGGATAATATTCCATGTTTGTGAAATGACCGAAAAAATAGGTGCGTCAGGTGCCTGTATTTGGAATCATGCTTAGGTTAGGGCCTCTGGATTCCAAAAAGAATGCAGGATAAATGCATGTGTGTGCAGCAGAGCTCCATAGATGTTGTGCCATGCAGAATCCTTTCAAAGAAATTATGTTTGGTTTTGTTAAGTGTTTTCTGAGCCATTTTGGTCAATTTGGTAATTGTACATTTTAGCAAAGTTTTTTTTTTTTTTTAATGGCTGAAATATAAACCTGGAATTAGAGATTTAATAATTGATGTGGTAAACAGTACAATAACTTTATTATCAATAAGTAGTTTTCTGTGTGTCTACTGTAGCCGTGTCCCTTGAATTATGATGTTTAAGTGGACTAGAGAACCGGCAAACCCCACTGTGTTTCTGGGAAGCATGCTGTGCTAAATTTGGATTTTCAAGTGTCCATCACTAATGCATCAGTGCTTAGCCTCCAGAAATCCTAACTGACAGTGTGACATCTTTCAAGAAGCCAGTCTTCAGGAGTGAATGTCTGATTGAAAGTTTGCTGCTTGGTTGCATCGTTGGACTAAAATTTAAAGTATTTGTCACAGGAGATTTATAGCTTATCAACTTGATTTCAGGCTAGCCATGTCAAAGAAGGAGGAAGTGCTGGCCTTATACCTAGCCAGTTCCTGGAAGAGAAGCGGAAGGCATTTGTTAGGAGGGACTGGGATAATTCGGGTAAGGTTTAATGCACGTTCAGAGATGGATTCCTTTATGATTAGCTTGCTTTGCTTTTTCCATTTACACAATAAGGCAGACCTTATAAAAGAGATTCTACAGGTGGTTTCAATACATAAAATAAATGCTGGTGAATGGTAAAATTAAGCGGGAAAATCAACCATAGGGTGACCATTTTCAAGTTGCTTTTAAAATATATAGATATAGATATATATAGATATATATATAAATTAGGGCTGTCAAGCAATAAAAAAATTAATCATGATTAATCGTGCGATTAAAAAAATTAATCGCGATTAATCACACAGTTAAAGAATAATAGAATACCATTTATTTAAATATTTTTGGATGTTTTCTACATTTTCAAATATATTGATTTCACTTACCACACAGAATACAAAGTGTACAGTGCTCACTTTATAGTATTACTTTTTATTACAAATATTTGCACACTAAAAAACAAAAGAAATAGTTTTTTCAGTTCACCTAATACAAATAATGTAGTGCAATCTCTTCATCATGAAAGTTGAATTTACAAATGTAGAATTATGTACAAAAAAAAACTGCACTCAAAAATAAAACAATGTAAAATTTTAGAACCTGCAAGTCCACTCAGTCCTACTTCTTGTTCAGCCAATTGCTCAGACGAACAAGTTTGTTTACATTTGCAGGAGATAATGCTGCCCGCTTCTTGTTTACAATGTTACCTGCAAGTGACAACAGGTGTTTGCATGGCACAGTTGTAGCCGGCATCGCAAGATATTTACGTGCCAGATGCTCTAAAGATTCATATGTCCCTTCATGCTTCAGCCACCCTTCCAGAGGACATGCGTCCATGACGATGACAGGTTCTGCTCGATAAATGATCCAAAGCAGTGCAGAGCGATGCATATTCATTTTCATCATCTGTGTCAGATGCCACCAGCAGAAGGTTGATTTTCTTGGTGGTTTAGATTCTGCATCTTCTGCATCGGAGTGTTGCTCTTTTAAGACTTCTGAAAGCATGCTCCACACCTCCTCCCTCTCAGATTTTGGAAGGCACTTCAGGTTCTTAAACCTTGGGTCGAGTGCTGTAGCTATCTTTAGAAATCTCACATTGGTACCTTCTTTGCGTTTTGTCAGATCTGAAGTGAAAGTGTTCTTAAAACGAACAACATGTGCTTGGATCATCATCCGAGACTGCTATAACATGAAATATATGTCAGAATGCGGGTAAAACAGAGCAGAAGACATACAATTCTCCTCCAAGGAGTGCAGTCAAAAATTCAATTAATACATTTTTTTAAACGAGTGTCATCAGCATGGAAGCATGGTCTTCTGGAATGGCCAAAGCATGAAGGGGCATACGAATGTTTAGCTTATCTGGCACATAAATTCCTTGCAATGCCGGCTACAAAAGTGCCATATAAATGCCTGTTCTCACTTTCAGGTGACATTGTAAATACCGTATTGTTCCGAGTATAGGCCGCTCCTGATTATAAGCCGCACCCTTAAAGTTTGGTGCTATTTTTAAAAAATTCCAATATATAATTGTTTCAGGTTGGGCAGCCCAGAGCCTTTTGATTCCCGGCCGCGGCTGGGATTTAAAGGGCTCTGGGCTCCCCGCAGCTGCGGGCAGCCCAGAGCCCTCTGATTCCCGGCCGCGGCTGGGATTTAAAGGGCTCTGGGCTCCCCGCCGCGGCGGGCAGCCCAGAGCCCTCTGATTCCCGGCCGCGGCTGGGATTTAAAGGGCTCTGGGCTCCCCGCCGCGGCGGGCAGCCCAGAGCCCTCTGATTCCCGGCCGCGGCTGGGATTTAAAGGGCTCTGGGCTCCCCGCCGCGGCGGGCAGCCCAGAGCCCTCTGATTCCCGGCCGCGGCTGGGATTTAAAGGGCTCTGGGCTCCCCGCCGCGGCGGGCAGCCCAGAGCCCTCTGATTCCCGGCCGCGGCTGGGATTTAAAGGGCTCTGGGCTCCCCGCCGCGGCGGGCAGCCCAGAGCCCTCTGATTCCCGGCCGCGGCTGGGATTTAAAGGGCTCTGGGCTCCCCGCCGCGGCGGGCAGCCCAGAGCCCTCTGATTCCCGGCCGCGGCTGGGATTTAAAGGGCTCTGGGCTCCCCGCCGCGGCGGGCAGCCCAGAGCCCTCTGATTCCCGGCCGCGGCTGGGATTTAAAGGGCTCTGGGCTCCCCGCCGCGGCGGGCAGCCCAGAGCCCTCTGATTCCCGGCCGCGGCTGGGATTTAAAGGGCTCTGGGCTCCCCGCCGCGGCGGGCAGCCCAGAGCCCTCTGATTCCCCGCCGCGGCTGGGATTTAAAGGGCTCTGGGCTCCCCGCCGCGGCGGGCAGCCCAGAGCCCTCTGATTCCCCGCCGCGGCTGGGATTTAAAGGGCTCTGGGCTCCCCGCCGCGGCGGGCAGCCCAGAGCCCTCTGATTCCCCGCCGCGGCTGGGATTTAAAGGGCTCTGGGCTCCCCGCCGCGGCGGGCAGCCCAGAGCCCTCTGATTCCCCGCCGCGGCTGGGATTTAAAGGGCTCTGGGCTCCCCGCCGCGGCGGGCAGCCCAGAGCCCTCTGATTCCCCGCCGCGGCTGGGATTTAAAGGGCTCTGGGCTCCCCGCCGCGGCGGGCAGCCCAGAGCCCTCTGATTCCCCGCCGCGGCTGGGATTTAAAGGGCTCTGGGCTCCCCGCCGCGGCGGGCAGCCCAGAGCCCTCTGATTCCCCGCCGCGGCTGGGATTTAAAGGGCTCTGGGCTCCCCGCCGCGGCGGGCAGCCCAGAGCCCTCTGATTCCCCGCCGCGGCTGGGATTTAAAGGGCTCTGGGCTCCCCGCCGCGGCGGGCAGCCCAGAGCCCTCTGATTCCCCGCCGCGGCTGGGATTTAAAGGGCTCTGGGCTCCCCGCCGCGGCGGGCAGCCCAGAGCCCTCTGATTCCCCGCCGCGGCTGGGATTTAAAGGGCTCTGGGCTCCCCGCCGCGGCGGGCAGCCCAGAGCCCTCTGATTCCCCGCCGCGGCTGGGATTTAAAGGGCTCCCCGCCGCAGCGGCAGCCCAGAGCCCTCTGATTCCCGGCCGCGGCTGGGATTTAAAGGGCTCTGGGCTCCCCGCCGCGGCGGGCAGCCCAGAGCCCTCTGATTCCCCGCCGCGGCTGGGATTTAAAGGGCTCTGGGCTCCCCGCCGCCGCGGCAGCCCAGAGCCCTCTGATTCCCCGCCGCGGCTGGGATTTAAAGGGCTCCCCGCCGCAGCGGCAGCCCAGAGCCCTCTGATTCCCCGCCACGGCTGGGATTTAAAGGGCTCTGGGCTCCCCGCCGCAGCTGGGGATCCCGATTATAGGCCGCACCCCTAATTTAAAGATTTAAATTAGGGGAAAAAAGTGCGGCCTATACTCGGGACAATACGGTAAGAAGCAGGCATGTCCCATAAATGTAAACAAACTTGTTTGTCTTAGTGATTGGCTGAACAAGAAGTAGGACTGAGTGGACTTGTAGGCTCTAAAGTTTTACATTGTTTTGTTTTTTTGAGTGCAGTTATGTAACAAAAAAAATCGACATTTGTAAGTTACTGCATTATGGTACTTGTATCAGATGAATTGAAAAACACTATTTCTTTATTTATCATTTTTATAGTGCAATTATTTGTAATAAAAAAGTATATAAAATGAGCACTGTACACTTTGTATTCTGTGTTGTAATTGAAATCAATATATTTGAAAATGTAGAAGAGCATCCAAAATATTTAATACATTTCAATTGGTATTCTATTGCTTAACAGTGCGATTAAAAGTGCTATTAATTGCGGTTAATTTTTTGAGTTAATCGCGTGAGTTAACTGCGATTAATCGACAACCCAAATATAAATATTTACTGGAAACAGTTTTGGTCCTTTCCTATTTGTTTCTAGAAAATTATTTTGTTTTCTGGTACATTTATGCAGAGCATTAGCTTTTATGTGTCTGCTATACCATTTAAAGTATATGCAAAGAGGATTAATAATGATTAGTCTCTCCAATAAAGGTCATACTGTCTCTGGTTTAAAAAAAAAGTGCCACCATCCTTCAAAATATGGATGTCTTTTTAGTTAATCCTAAAATCTACATAGAGTAAGCCACCATGAAAAGATATTTATCAAAAAGTGAGTTTGAGAGCTTTCAGTATTCTTGTCTGTTTTACTTTCAGGGCCCTTTTGTGGAACAATAAGTAGCAAAAAAAAGAAAAAGATGATGTACCTCACAACTAGAAATGCAGGTACTTTTTAGTCTTACATTATGTGTAAAATCCAGTGGAATAGTGTACAAGTCCAGTATGTTGTAGAGTTTCTGAATCTGCATTTTAAACGTAGGTTATCACACTGAGTATAGCAGATTAAACTACCATGACAGTGAAAGCCTGTGTTATAGGAGAAAGTTTTAAAATAAATTATAGTAGCTTGATTTGCAAATCGATCAGCTAGATCAGGAATTATAAACAGGGTAGTTTTTGTGGTAAAGTCATGGTGCCCAAAGAAAAGTTGTTACTCTTGAGCAGATGCATTAGGGGACAGAATAAAGGATCAAAGAACAATTTTCTAAATACTTAAACACCACTGGCACAGTGGTAAATGCTGGCATGGTGTCATAGGCACTGACTGCATGGGTGCTCCAGAGCTGGAGCAGCCACAGGAAAAAAATGTTGGGTGCTTAACACCTACCGGCAGCCCCCCCATCAATGCCTCCCCCAACCCCTCCCGCCTGCCGGAGGCCCTGCCGATCAGCACCTCCTCCCCCTTCCCACCCTCCACCCCCCCCCCAGCACCTCCTGCCCACCGTGGATCAGTTGCTCCATGGCGTGCAGGAGGCACTGGGGGGAGCAGGGAGGAGTGAGGGTGGAACGCGCTCGGGGGAGGAGGCGGGAAGAGGCAGGGCAGGGGTGGGAAGAGGCAAGGACCCTTGGGGAAGAGGTGGAGTGGGAGTGGGGACGGAGCCGGGGCGGGGATGGGGAGCACCCATGGCACATTAGAAAGTCAGCACCTATGCATGGTGTGACTATTGCCTAAATTTCTGAAAAACAATCCTATTACAGAATCACTGTTTAGAGTAGATGGTCATTGAAAGAATCTACAGTATTCCCATTTCTGTTTATACATAAGAAAACTGATAAAAATATCTGATAAAAATACCTTTTAAGTACTATTTACTGTAATAGGTAATATGTGAATACAAAATAGAATTGCTGAAGTTTTCTACAAATGGTAATGACTTGATCTGCATTTAATATTTTGTTACTTTTTTCTATGTAGAATTTGATCGTCATGAAATCCAGATATATGAGGAGGTAGCCAAAATGCCTCCTTTTCAGAGGAAGACATTGGTCTTAATAGGGGCCCAGGGAGTGGGTCGAAGAAGTTTGAAAAACAGATTTATAGTATTGAATCCCATTAGGTTTGGAACTACAGTGCCATGTAAGTTATCAACACTCCCACTGTTAGATCGTTTTGAAGCCTGTAATTCATCTGGAAAAATTTACTCTAATCTGAAGCTTGTCGTAGTGACTCAATCTGGGAGTAATAATTGTGGGTTGAACACTTTGACTGGAGAATGAAATACGTTTTCAATCTCCTCAATAAGTAGGAAAACCCTATTTCTGGATTAATGACATCTAACTACCAGCCAAACTTTTGTCTGCTCATGCTGAAGACAGGAGTTCCATTGCATTCATCTGGCAGTATTATTCAAGTATATCTATTTTGGGGTTTTCCTATAGTTCAGATTATCATCAATATCTGAATGCTTCTAAAAATTCCTGATACATTTTAATAATGAACAGTTACTAGAATTTTGCTTGGAAACTCATTTTATTGTTTAAATGAACTCTTTATCTTTCTCCGTATGTGAAACTAAAACTTCATATGAAAATTTTAGTTCATGGATTTAACCCATAGTATCCTAGGGATTAATAAACTATTAATTCTGTTTTATTGGTTGTTAATGTTATAAACTGAGGGATGAGAGGCCAGTTAATGTAATTTCTTCCTACTTCTTCCAGCACCAGCCCTTTCCCTCTCTGCTCTGGTCTTTCTTCTTTTTAGCTGCTGAAAGAGCTGCCCCTTCCTGCAGTATCAGAATTTTCTCCTACCTCGCACTTTCTGAAAGAACCCCTTCCTTCCTGTCTGCCAGACCACCCCTCTGGCTGACCTCTGAGCACAGAACAGTTTCCTTGCTCCATACCCGTTATGCCCAGCCACTTCTAAGAGCCATCTGTTCTCTTCTGCCTCATAGTGTATGGCAAAGAATGGGACTGGCAGTAGTGGGGATGTGGGCAAGTCTGAAAGACAAGCCAGGGGAGTGTCTTGTGACTGAGGCGGGGAAACCGGATAGCCCTAGGAGTCCTAATCTCTTTCCTCATCTGTAATGCTCACCAAACCCCCAAACTGGTCCATGCCATTAGAATCAGTGTGCATATCTGGTAGCATAATCTGTCCAAAGGAACCTATGCTGGGAATCAGGTTAATAATCCACGTAGGCAAAGGGTAATGCACAACATGACATTAACAATAAATTGTCTAAAAATTAACAAATTATAGGTTTCTGTAAGATGTCATAATTGCAGATAAGTAATAAATGAAATCTCACAATTAGTATATATGCCAACACTATTATTTATTTATTGTTTAAATCTATTTAGAGCACTTTTGGCCACTTGAATAGGAATGTCACAGAACTCAGAGAAGACATGGTCCATGTGTCAAAGATCTGACAACCTAAATAGATAAGGCAAATTACCAAGCAGTAAACCAGCAACATACAAACAAAGCATGTAAAGTTAAATACTATTTAATCAAGCTACCATAATAACTTATTTGGAGATTCATATAAGTACATATACAGTAATATTAGTGTATGTCTGTACACATGCATGCATATGTGTGTGAGTATGTGGATATAAATGATGTACACTTAAAACTGCTTTCATATGCAGAACTACACCTAAATAAATAAATACACCTCTACCCCGATATAACGTGACCTGATGTAACACGAATTCGGATATAACGCAGTAAAGCAGTGCTCCGGGGAGGCGGGGCTGCGTACTCCGGCGGATCAAAGCAAGTTCAATATAACGTGGTTTCACCTATCACGCGGTAAGATTTTTTGGCTCCTGAGGACAGCGTTATATCGGGGTAGAGGTGTATATACATATTCCTACTTGGAGATAGGAATGGTCTCAGAAAGGCTTCACAGTTTCTATAACTGAACAGTAAAATGTTTTCAGATTTTTCATTAAATATTTTTTTCTCTTTATCAAGGTTGTGTTCTCCCTCAAATATTGTCAGTATTGATCCCCACTTTTTAGATGTGTATTATCAATATTGATCCCCACTCTTGGGATGTGTATGTGCATACCTTCTGGCATTGAGTTAGAATCCTCTGGATTCTGTGGATTTGGATTCTGTGCGAAGTCTACCTTCTCTCCTCTGCAGAGTTCATAATATCTATTTTGGATATGAAGTCTGCCATTGCTCACGTTCCAAATGCCATTTCAAGCTCCTCAGATCCCCTATCTAATCCATCTAGGTTTTTATACCATACTCATCACTGTGGTATCTGATGCATCGTAAGAAGCTAGTGAGACTTGTGGTTTTCTATAATAATGAAGATGACAATGATGAAAACTACTTAACAATAATAAAACACATTTAATATTTTATTATTCATTTGTATAACAATATCACCTAGAGGCCCCATTCAGGATCAGGGCTCCATTGTACTATGTGCTGTACAGAACAAAAAGACAGTATTTGCCCTGAAGAGTTTACTACCTAATTTAAGATAAGATGCGACAAACAGTAGGAAGGAGTGGTGGAGGGACCACCAGAGAAGCTGTAAAAAAGAACATGCATTTATGTAGGGACGTTTTGAGCACAGCTAGATGGTTTTAGTTGTCAATTTTTTAAAAAATGCTATTATAAGAAATAAATAAGACAAATATTAGAAGCTTATACTGGCCAACTGCCTAATTACTATCACTTGAAAATTTACCATAGGCTTTAGAATAGAATAGTGGGTCTTAAAGAAGGAATGGGTAATTAGTGTTTTTCTACAGCTTTTCCACTTCCACACTGTGTGTCTGAGAGAGAGAGAGAGAGAGAGAGAAAGAAATGAGTGTTGTGGGATCAGCTGGAAAGCGCCTGTCTCATTGAAAGTCAGTGGGACTTAGGCTCCTAAATATCTAAGTCATCTTTGAAAATGGGACTTAGGTGTTGTTGAAAATCTTACACACTAGTGATTGAAGAAGAGGCATAATGAATTTGGGATATGGAATGGTGAAGGTGAGGGAATAAATGAATGAAAAGGTAGATGAAATGAGGGAGGGAAGAGAGTAAGGGCAGAGCGAATGGGTTTGGGAGGAATTATGCTCATAAGTTTTGAACATGAGCTTGGACAGTGGTTTGTTCCACACACAGAAAAGACACATATTATATGTACATGGCTTTACACCCAATCAATCTTCAGATATCTTGGGGTTTTTTATATCCAGTGATTTGTCAAAAATTTGTATTTAGTTACTTCACGAAAGCCAAGGGATGATGAAAAAGATGGGCAAGCATACAGATTTGTGTCACGAGCTGAAATGGAGGCAGATATTAAAGCTGGCAGATACTTAGAACATGGAGAGTATGAAGGAAACCTTTATGGCACCAAAATAGATTCCATCCTTGAAGTGGTTCAGACTGGAAGGACGTGCATCTTGGATGTGAACCCACAGGTATGTAATGTGTCATGTACCCTAAGATGAATATCAGAGTGTTGAAGAGGTATGTTTTAAATTTGAAGACTTTTAAGCTAGTCTTGTGTCCTACAGTACCATGGAAGACTCACAAGTTAGTTTGGATTTTTGAAATTTCGAGGTGGAAGAGATCAGGAATGTGCAAAGGCAGTTCAGGCCTGTAACAGAGAGTGTTGTGCATTGCTGATCAGTAACCCATTTGGCCAATGTAAGGGCTGGTCCACACTAGGGGCGGGATCGAACTAAGGTACTTCGACTTCAGCTACGCTATTCGCGTAGCTGAAGTCGAAGTACCTTAGTTCGAATTTGGCGCGCTTACCTCGCGTCCGCGCGGCGCCGCGATCGAAGTTCGCGGCTCCCACGTCGACTCCGGTAACTCCGCTCGCCCTGCAGGAGTACCGGAGTTCGAAGTAGCGCGTTCGGGGATCGACTTATCGCGTCCAGACAAGACGCGATAATTCGATCCCCGATACTTCGATGGCTACCCGCCGATTTCGGCGGGTAGTGTAGACGGGGCCTTAGGGTGATGTTGAACATTTCAAAGGGGAGTTTCATACCATCCTTTGGCAAGGTAGCACTTTGAGGATGGGATAGGAGTGCAAAATTGTCTTGTTATTTTGTTAATGGTACCAGATTAAAATTGCAGTACTTCACTGATTAGTGACTGAGAAGTACAGTGACTTATTCTCATTTTTAACTAATTCAATTTAGTGTTTTGGGGTTTTTTGTTTCTGTGTGTTTTCTTGTTTCTAGGCCTTGAAAGTATTGAGGACTTCAGAGTTTATGCCCTATGTAGTGTTTATTGCTGCTCCAGAGTTAGAGACTCTGCGTGCTATGCACAAGGCTGTGGTGGATGCTGGAATTACAACCAAACTTCTAACAGTAAGCAAATTCTTCCATATATAGTTTCCTTTTCACAGGATTTTCTTAAACCTTTTTCCTTTTCAAGAAGTTCTTTGTAACACATGTGAGTGTAATGTCTTGCTGAGGAAGGTTAGGCAAGATTTATGTTAGATTACATAATACAGAGTAATTTAAACTGATCATATACTACTAACACTAGTTGTTATCTTCTGACATGAATTGCTAGATTTTTAAATAAAAGTAATTAATTTATTAAGGTAGCACCCCCTATAATTTGGGTTACCTAATACTTTCTGTTATAAAGGATTCTTACAACTTTTCTTTAGGATGTTCTCACACCTCCACTGTTTGCAGCAGACCTTTGATATTTGAGAGGGAGAATCTTTTCGGGCTGCAGAGGTAGCTTTTCTTTCTCCCATGAAGTTCCATTGAGATTTGCCTAAAATATAAATGATTTAAAAATCAAAATGGTCCTTCTCTCACTTGTGTTCCTTGGGAAGATTTTGACAGCCTGTCAATCACTGAACAGGCTTGTGCTGCTGCTACCCACAGCAGCAGCACATACTGCACTGGGAACACCTGGGAGCTGCTCGGGGCAGGGGAGAGGGGAGATGATGGAAAGCCAAGCTGGGTTGCTCTGACCCTGTAAATTACCTGGCTGCAACACATGGAGCCAAGTGGTCCCATAGACTAGGAGCTCCCCTAACTCCCTGGGGAGAGAATATGAGCTGTGCTTCCTCAGGCTATCCCATAGACCAAGCACATGATACCAATCCACCCTCTGGGTCAACACATTGGGCAGGAACTCCCCCAACTCCAGCAGCATGAGGGAGAGAGCTGGGCTGGGCTCCTCCTTGGATCCACCATCTGAACCCAGTAACCCATTTCTTCCCCTGTCCTGTATGAGAAAACAGCCTTCTCCTGCTGTCAGTTGATGTTCTTAGTCCTGTAAGTAGCTCTAGTAGAAGCAATCTCTGTTGTAATACCAAAGGTTGAAATCCTACCGATGATTCATGATTGTGGTAGGATATTGTTACATTTGCACATAAAATAATTAGTTTTTACCTTCTTCTTTTTAAAATTGGAAAACAGGTTGCATGTGCAACTGTAAATCTGGCATTTCCTGACTTTCAAGTGTTTGACTTTGCAACCTAAAGAATGTTCTTTTAATGTGTTTTTGTTGTGCCTTTTATATATGTATGTATACAGAATCTGTGTGTGTGCGTGTGTATGTGTGTGTGTTTTTTACACACACAGACAGAAAGTGTGTATTCATTCAATATTATCTGTTTATGCAGCCATTTCTGAGTAAATGGGTGCATTTGGATGGTTGAATCTGCTTTGCATACTAGTGGATTATTTTAAATCACTTCTAATATAACAAGCAACTGCAAATTTCCCTACTGCTTTTGGCTGTTTTGGTGCTAAATTAGCATTCCTCCTTTAGAAAAGAGGAACGTAAGAATGGCCATATTGGATCAGACCAATGGTCCATCTAGCTCAGTATCCTGTCTTCCAACAGCAGCCAATGCAGGTGCTTCAGAGGGAATGAACAGATTCCCTCAGGGCAATTAGTGAGTGATCCATTCTGTCTTCCACTCCCAGCTTCTGGCAGTCAGAGGCTAGGGACACCCAGAGCATGGGGTTGCATCTCGGACCATATTGGCTAATAGCCATTGATGGAGCTATCCTCTATGAACTTAACTAATTCTTTTTTTGAATCCAGTTATAGTTTTGACCTTCACAACATCCACTGGCAATGAGTTTCACAGGTTTGACTTTGTGTTGTATGAAGAAGTAGTTTCTTTTGTTTGTTTTAAACCTCCTGCCTATTAATTTCTCTGGCTGACCCCTAATTCTTGTGTTATGTGAAGGGGAAAATAAACTTCCCTATTCACTTTCTCCACATTATTCACATTTTTATAGATCTCTGTCATATCCCCCCTTAGTTGTCTCTTCTCTAAACTGAAACTTCTCAGTCTTTTTAATCTCTCCTCATATGAAAGCTGTTCCATATCCTTAATCATTTTTGTTGCCCTTCTGTGTACCTTTTCCAATTCTAATATATCTTTTTGAGATGGGACAACCAGAACTGCATGCAGTATTCAAGATGTGGGCATAGCATGGATATATATAGTGGCATTATGATATCTACTCTCTTATTATCTATCCCTTTCCTAATGGTTCCTAACATTCTGTTGGCCTTTTTGACTGCCACTGCACATTCAGCAGATGTTTTCAGAGAACTATCCACAATGACTCCAAAATCTTTTTCTTCAGTGGTAATTTAGATTCCATCATTTTGTATGTATAGTCGGAATTATGTTTTCTAATATGCATTACTTTGCATTGATCAGCTTTAGAATTTCATCTGCCATTTTGTTGCCCAGTCACCCAGTCTTGATATCCTTTTGTAACTCTTTGCAGTCTGCTTTGGACTTAACTATCCTGAGTAATTTTGTATCATCTGCAGTCTTTGCCACCTCACTGTTTAACCCTTTTTCTAGATCATTTATGAATATATTGAACAGCACTGGTCCCAGATCCTTTGGGGATACCTCTGTTTACCTCTCTCTCTTCTGAAAATTGACCATTTATTCCTACCCTTTGTTTCCTGTCTTTTAACCAGTTACTGATCCATGAGAGGACTGTTCCTCTTATCCCATGATTCCTTACTTTGCTTAAGAGCCTTTGGTGAGGGACCTTGTCAAAGGTTTTCTGAAAATCCAAGTATACTATGTCCTCATCACTTTTGTCCATATTTGCTGACCTCCCTCAAAAAATTCTAATAGATTGGTGAGGCATGATTTCTCTTTACTCTTCCCCAACATATTGTGTTCATCTATGCATCTCATAATTCTGTTCTTTACAATAATTTCAACCAGTTTGCCTCGTACTGAAGTTAGGTTTACCAGCCTGTAATTGCCAAGATCACCTCTGGAGACTTTTTTTAAAAATTGGTGTCACATTAGGTATCCTCTAGTCATCTGGTACAGAAGCTGATTTAAGTGATAGGTTACATACCCCAGTTAGTAGTTCTGCAATTTCATATTTGAGTTCCTTCAGAATTCTTTGGTGAATACCATCTGGTCCTGGTGACTTATTACTGTTTAATTTACCAATTTGTTCCAAAATCTCCTCTGACACCTCAATCTGGGACATTTCCTCAGATTTGTCACCTAGAAAGAATGGCTCAGGTGTGGGAATCTCCCTCACAGCCTCTGCAGTGAAGACCAATGCAAATAATTCATTTAGCTTCTCCACAATTGCCTTATCTTCCTTGCTGTTAGTTTTTGAGTCTTTTACTAGTTGCTCTTCAAATTCTGCCTAATTATATTTTTACACTTGATTTGCCAGAGTTTGAGTTCCTTTCTATTTTCATCACTAGGATTTGACTTCCAATTTTGAAAGGATGCCTTTTTGCCTCTAACCGCTTCTTTTACTTTGTTGTTTAGCCATGATGGCTCTTTTTTGGTCCTCTATGTTTTTTAATTTGAGCTGTACATTGAAGTTTACCCTGTACTGTGGTGTTTTTAAAGAGTTTACATGCATCTTGCAGACATTTCACCTTTTTACTGTACCTTTTAATTTCCATTTAATTAGCTTCCTCATTTTTGTGTAGTTCC
This sequence comes from Platysternon megacephalum, assembly GCA_003942145.1. Classification (NCBI taxonomy): domain Eukaryota; kingdom Metazoa; phylum Chordata; order Testudines; family Platysternidae; genus Platysternon; species Platysternon megacephalum. The sequence goes on from QXTE01000086.1 coordinate 2,670,946, forward strand.
CCTTTCAGAAGTTAAATGCTACTGTGGGAGACTTCTTTGGTATTCTACCCCACCCCTCCAAGGATGTTAAATTTAGTTCTATTATGGTCGCTATTACCAAGTGGTTCAGTATATTCACCTCTTGGACCAGATCCTTTGCTCCACTTAGGACTAAATCAAGAATTGCCTCTCCCCTTGTGGGTTTCAGGACTAGCTGCTCCAAGAAGCAGTCATTTATCTCTTCATCCTGTCCTGAGGTGACATGTAGCCAGTCAGTACGGGGATAGTCCCTCGTTATTACTGAGTTTTCTATTTTAATAATCACTCTAATCTATAAGAGCATTTCATAGTCACCATCATGGTCAGGTGGTCAGTAGTATATTCCTGCTGCTATATTATTATTCAAACATGGGAATTCCTATCCATAGAGATTCTATGGTACAGTTTGATTCATTTAAGATTTTTACTATATTTGACTCTGTTTTCTTTCACGTACAGTGCAAGAAAGCTGCAAGGTGCAACCTACTCTGTCATTCCTATATACACCTCTACCTCGATATAACGCTGTCCTCGGGAGCCAAAATATCTTACCACGTTATAGGTGAAACCGCGTTATATTGAACTTGCTTTGATCCACCGGAGTGCGTAGCCCCCTCCCCCTCCCCTCCCCGGGAGCACTGTTTTACCACATTATATCCAAATTCGTGTTATATCGGGTCGCGTTATATCGAGGTAGCGGTGTATTTTGAACCCTGGTATTACCATGTCCCAGTGATTATCATCATAACATCAAGTTTCTGTGATTATATAAATATCCTCATTTAATACCAGGCATTCAAGTTCACCCATATTAGTATTTAGGTTTCTAGCATTTGTATATAAGCACTTATAAAATTTGTCATTTTTTAGCTATCTGCCATTATGTGATGTAATTGAATGGGACTCTTTTTCATTTGGCTGTTTCTATTCATTTCCTACTTGGATTTGTTCAGTTCCTACCTTCACTTACTATTATGGAAGTGCTACTTACAAAACCTATTTTTCGGTGTGGCTTATGTGACTTTACATTAGTATTGGGCCTTTAAATACTTATTTTTACAGAAGAGAACATTGGAGCAAACCAACCAGTAACTGCAGGTTTTGCTCAATTGGCTGTATGCAAAAGTGACTTCTGATTTGACACTCACATCTTGGTAGTGCTGTATGTGGGAAATCCAGTATTGATAGAGTACAAAACAAAGGTGGAATTTCTTCTCTGGGATGCTGAACGACAGTTTTATAATGATTTTTAATAACCTTATACTTCAGATATAGAATGTCCTCATCAGCAGTCTTGGAACAGTCGTCACACACCTCAACATCTCAGAGATAAAATGATGCAGTGCAGGCCCACAAGTGGGAGGATGTGAACAGATGGAAAGATTGGGTGAAATGCAGCCCAAAATAACAAGGAATGCCAGCGCTTATTCTTTGATACTGGAAGGTGCAATTCTAAAACTCGTGCATCAAGATTCTTGTTTTGGTGGCAGTATCTGATGGAAAATTAAGTATATTTAGGGCCATATAAAACTGCCTGCTCAAATTGTTCCTGAAAATATTACCTCCACACTCATTGCACCCAACAGTTCAACATACAAAATAAGTAGCTGCAGTAAAAGGCCTCTTTGGGCAGATAGGAACCAGCTGATCAGAGCATTTAAGTATGTACATAAGTTTGAGCACATGCTTATGTGCGCTGCCGAATTGGGGCTGGTAGTCACCTTTCAAATTTAGCAGATTTTGAAAGTTTTGCTCTTACTGTTATCCAAATTACATTAAGCATACCTTCTTCCATCTCCATCAAAATATTTTAAACTTTACTTCCAAGTATTTGTAGTAAATGAAAGCTTTTGTTCAATATTGCAACTAAACCTAGTAAAATTCAGTTGCACTACCTGACAAACTGATGTTACTAATTGTTACATTCGTTCATGTATCTTTGTTTGAATTTGTAATGAACTGCTAATGTCACAATTTTTAATTAGTCTCCAAATGTTTTCAACAGGACACTGATTTGAAAAAAACAGTTGATGAAAGTGCACGGATTCAGAGAGCATACAACCACTATTTTGATCTCATCATTGTAAATGACAATCTAGACAAAGCCTTTGAGAAGCTACAGACTGCTATAGAGAAATTGAGGTTGGAGCAACAATGGGTCCCAATTAGTTGGGTATACTGACAGATTTTTGAAGATGGGCTTAGCTAACAAATGAAATTAGCTGCAACAAACATTATCAGAAGACATTCTGTAGAGATGGAAGATACCTGCAGCACCCTTGCATTTTTACTCTGTGTATATTCAGATGATAGTACACTATTCTGAGTTTTTATATAACATATTGAAGGAAAAGTGTACTTAAATATGTAATTTATTTTAATTTTTCTAACTTTTTACAGATAACCTTTCTATTCATGTCACATGAAGGAAATGCGTTGAAGCATTTTTATATGTTTTAATTTAGTACCTTTGCCTTTTTCATCTAAACTTTCAAGTCATTCACTTTAACATTTACATTTTGGTCTTACATTTTCACTGTGATAAGGAAGGATACTTGAAACAATTTTTGTAAAACTCTTGTTCAAGTTAGTGTTCATCTGGTCAAAGGTCAGTTATTAGGAGAAAACACTAATCCTTTTCCTAATAGGCACCTTTAAATTATTTTTTTATGGGAGCAGAATTTTAAATATTAAAGCAGCAACCAGCACTGCTTTGCTACATTGCTCTAACATCTTTCTGCTCAATGTTTATACACTTTTGCAGTTTCATGGTTTCTTGTTGTCTATTTTGATTTAGACAGATGTACTGTAGACTTCCCCTCTGTGTACCGTTAAAAAACAATAATGTAAAACAATACCTTGCACTCTACTTATTAGGCTATTCTTGGGAGCCAACCTTTTAGCCCATTACAGTTGAGGTACTGATGTCAGAAAGGTTGTATGTAATGTAAATCATTGTAGTTAGGATCATGGTGAAGTAGCCTGAGAAGAGAGCCTTATATTGCAGAGCCTTACAATGAGGCTTAGTGTGTAGGACTATTTATTCACACTTGTGAAAACACATTGCTAAAGAAACCTGCTTTTTTATTGAGACATTGTTCGGTATTTGTATATTGATCTGTGAATTGAGTTTCTGTGATATTTAGCTGGCTCTTATTTTACATTTTGGAATATTGTGAGTGATCAGCTGTTGTGTTTTATGAAATGTGATGTAATGAGATTTTTGTGCTATTTGTTATATTGTGTTTAAACTGCATTCTTCATTGAATAGCTTGTGAAATTAGAAAGTTATTGTCAGATGCTAAAAATCAATGTTATTTATATTTTGTTTTATAACATGATTTTTTTGTGTTTCGTGATGAAATAATTCTCCATTCAGTAGACTCACTGGCATAATTCCTATTATCTCCAAGTTCATATTGATTCATATTTTCAAGACGTTTACTAATATAAATTTTCCTTAACAAGTATAAAATGAAAATACAAATTGTCACTAAGACAAACTTTTCTTGTGACCATATTTTATATTACACTAGCTCTTGTATATAGTCACATTTCTTCATCAGTTACCAGCTTTATGAGCCTAAATTACAGTCATCTATCCACTTAATTTATTTTCTATCTGGTGACAGGCACCTGTCTTCTGAAGTTTTTTTCCATGCCAAAGCATATTACACAGAATGCCAACATAAAGAGGACTTCTGTTGAATTCTCTTTCTGATGAAAAACCCAAAAGAGTAGATACACTGTAAAAACAATAGTGTGTCCTTGGGCTTTTAAAGATTTTTGATTATGTATACAAGAAAACAGGGTTCAGGTAGTTTTATGTAGTTACTTTATACAAAGAAACTGTGAGTCTCAAAAGTTATATTATAGACTAAAAACCGCTACAATATTTTTCAAAGATTCCAGTATGTTTTGTAAATGTTATACAAAATCTTACTTAGCCTTGGTCTTCTCTGTGGCTCTTGGTATTGAGATTTCAGTTTTTTAAAGTGAGTCTGAAACTTTTAAGGAAAACTTGTATCACTACTTTGTTTTTATTCTGTTAAATTCTGCAAAGTATATATGGGTTTGTTTCTTTTCTTTTTAAAAGTTTGGTAGATTTCATAATATGTGGTGCCAGCATGACACTTTTCTATTTGGTACTCTCAGGAGATGAGGTTCTATGATGCTACTGCTCTAACAGTACTTTAAGGAATAGATCTGTTGTTGCCAACAAATAGCAGAGCCTTTGCTTGAATATTTTAAAGATTCAATCTTGGTACTATAGGACTTTATAGCTATGATTGATCTATCCGTGTCCTTGTTGTACACTATGTAATAGGAGATAAACGTGTGCTGTATGTGGGAAATGTTATCTAGACAGATACTACGCCTTTCATTATGAGTTAGAAATGACTAACTCCTGAACTGTGATGCCAAAAGTGGGTTGAGCTAGCTCCTCCCTAACGAGTGAAATTAGAAGATTTTACTTTCCACACTGTAGTGCCGTATATTGAAAATTTCACTTACTCTGCAGCTTTGTCAGAGTGTATATTTCACCAAATGGAAATGTAGGTGCCGAGGTCTAGTCAGAAAACTACTGTACTACTTCCAGTACCATCATAGAAATAGGACTATCAAAAGGGACAGTGTGGTGGTGTTTTGTGCTGGGGCCTAGGCCCTCCTGTGTTCAGTAGAGTGCAAAATGTGAAATTGATCACGCTGGAGCCTATCATAAGTGCCATCAGGCATGCTGTATCCTTTTAGGTATTGTCTTTAATGTAGAAGCAGCTGGGGAGTGTGATTCTGGGGCTCCCTCACAGGAAGGATTGTCTGACAGGATGTATATAAGAACCTAATGTATCAAAACCTTTATGGGGATTATCTGGATCTCTACACTTAAGGTGGTAAGCAAAATAAACTCTTTACCAGACTTCTTTACCAAATCTTTCAAAGTAAGCGAAGTATGCTTTCCTCATTGAGGACCAGGTTAGCTGTATAAACACACCTGCTTTGGATTTAAAACAACTGTTCAGAAAACATTGGAACTTTTCTTTAAACTGTAAAAAATAGGTTTTCAGCACATATGGTCACTCAAAAATTGCTGAATTTTTTCTTTTACTCTTTAAAAAAAAAAGTCTTTAGTCTGACAGCAATGAGAATTTTGAGTTCAAACTAACCTTTTAGAGAGGTTGTTAAGCCATTCACCAGAGGGTTAGAGAATGAAGATGCTATTTCCACCATAACTACGGTGATAGCATCATCTCATAATACATATTGGTAGGACAGGTGGTAGGCTAGAACAGTGGTTCTCAACCTTTCCAGACTATTGTACCACTTTCAGGAGTCTGATTTGTCTTCCGTACCTCAAATTTCACCTCACTTAAAAACTACTTGCTTACAAAATCAGACATAAAACAAAAGTGTCACAGCACACTATTACTGAAAAATTGCTTATTTTCTCATTTTTACCATATAATTATAAAATAAATGGATTGGAATATAAATATTGATTGTACTTACATTTCAGTGTGATACTTGAGCCTTGTCATTCTGGGAGGCGGGTACGACAGCAACAATTAAGTTTTTCTCCACATTGAGTCTATTCCTACTCTTTGTCTTGATGGCAGTCATAACAGAAAATGAGACTTCACAAAAATATGTTGTCCCAAAAGGTAACCGAACATCCAAAGCATGGTTCCCAAGGTCACTGTACTCTTTCTGTACTAAACATCAGAACTGGGTTAGTGTGGAGTCTTTAAACTTCATTTGCAGACCTTGGTCTTAGGATGGCTCAAGATTTTCTTGCTGACTGGCAGAGAGGTTACTGCTGCTAACATCTGACAAAATGAATGGTTTTCTTACCCAGTCGAGTTGAACTAAGTTGTGTTGAATGTTGGGGCAATATTGTTACCCTAAAATTTTAGACACCAATCATGTTACCTACAATAGCACTTTTAATTTCTTAAAAGGGTAACCAGGTTTGTGGTCTGCCCTAAAGGAATTGCCAGGGTGTTACCAGGGGGCTTGTCTCTGACCCACAGAGGGCTCCCCAGGGCAAGCTAGTCTTGCTACCCCCTAAAAGGACACGGATACAGCTTTCCGCTCAAGGATAGACACACAAGCAGTAATTCTTTGAAAACAAAAGAATTGTTTATTTAAAAGATAAGTGGTTACAATGTATTTAATGAAGCAAGAAAGAATACATAGAATATAGTAAAAAGCAACAGAGTCCTGTGGCACCTTATAGACTAACAGACGTATTGGAGCATAAGCTTTCGTGGGTGAATACCCACTTCGTCAGACACATGCTAGAATACTAGAATATAGTAAAAATGCAATAAAATTACATTTAAAACATCGTAATTAAAGCAGCGCAATTAAATAAAAGACAGACTGCTTACCGTATTTACACACACAAAGAATACAGCAGCTTCAGTGTAACATGTATATAAAGATCCCGCATACACAAAGGTTTTTAGTCTTAGTGTTACAATCTAATCCTGTACTTAATGTAAGATATGCGGTCTCTATATACACATATGAGAAATCATTGTCAGATAACATTTAACATAAAATCTTTACTTAACATTAACACTTAACATTTAACATCCTGTAAGCGCTGGCCAAGCGGTTACAAGAGGGGAAGGGAAGATCTCACTCAAGACACAGGCATCCAGCTTTATTTACAGACAAACCCATACGCTCTTAAATATTAGATAGAAAAAAAGATCAGACTTACACTTCTTATTAAAAATTTCCCTGTGATTCGTCTATTGGTCCTTCTGATTTGTCTGAATTTAGAGAGCACAGTTTTCACAGCTTGCAGTTTCACTGCTCAGTCGGGCCACGGATGCAGTGGTGGCTGCTGCTCGTTTGTTGCTGCTGGTAAGATAGCTGCTGGCAGGCAGTTGCTCGTTGCTACAGCAACCTTGGAATCCTGCTGCTGTAGCTGTTTTCCAGGATGTTCCGTTCGTCTTTTCAAGCAGCTTCCGTATTTCAGTTTCAGCCTGCTGGCTGAACCCACTACAAACTCAGCCTGCTGGCTATTAGCCTTATATACTGTTTGCTCTCTCAAGGTCAGCTCCTCTCAGCCAATCAGCTGCTAGTTTTTCAGCTCCTCCCTATGACATCATACCTATTTTTTAGGTAGGAAAGCTCCTCCCCTGATGCCATCTTGGATTCTAGACCTTTCTAAGCGCCTTCCTCTGACGCCATCTTGTTTGCTAAACTTTCCACAACCTAATTTTGAGCTACGTCATCCCTGTCTCTCCCATTTTGATTAGCCATGTTGGATTTTCTAAATTTAAACTATCATTAATTTCTACTTAATTAGAGCCTTAATCTTAAAACGAACTACTATTTTATGCAAACCAAAGTGTCCTGATACACCTCTATCCCGATATAATGCTGTCCTCGGGAGCCAAAAAATCTTACCGCGTTATAGGTGAAACCGCGTTATATTGAACTTTATTTGATCCTCCGGAGCGCACAGCCCCGCCTCTTCCCCCCCCCCCCGAGCGGTGATTTACCGCGTTATATCCGAATTCGTGTTATATTGGGTCACGTTATATCGGGGTAGAGGTGTACTGTCACCACCTTAATTATATCAATTGGGAAAAGTGAATTTTTGCAATATTTAAACCCCTTCTGAGGTTTTTCTGTAAGCCTCTATTGAGATATTCAAGGTATTTCAGAACATTCAAAGCAGAATCTCTCGCTACAATATGACTTGAACTCAGAGGTCAAGTGAGCAAAATGATCTACTATTATATCTTTAATTTTGCTCTGCTCAATTTCTCCTGTGCAGAAATCAGTGACATGCATGAAGCAGTGTAAAACAGGTAAAGTCTTTGTCTCCACATTTGGACTTCCAGAATTCAGTTTTCTTGATAAAAGCATTCACTTTGTCATAGAGATTCAGAATGTTAGTGTCACGGCCTTGCATGGACAAATTTAGATAATTCAGATTGCTAAGTGTATCTGCGAGGTAGGCAAGTTGAGGTAACCACACAGTATTCTCAAAGCTTCAACTATTTCTACAAAAGCACATGATACTTCATATGCTGTCTCCCTTCTTGTAGCAAAATCAAAGAAGCCATCCACTATTGCAGAAGATCTGATTCTGCCTGCTGCTGTGGCGCTTGCAGAAAACATGCTTGATAAAAAAGCAGTTGATTCTCTCAAGAAAGTACCCTTATCAAATGACACTGTGTGTCGTAGAATTGAAGAAATGGCCGAGGAAATGAGAGAATGAATGATCAGAAAGAAACGCATGAACTTGTGTATAATTCAGACAGTCTGTCAAGTACTTTCCGTCATGAAAGCCAGTGAACCTCTGTGTGAAGCAACAGTAGCTGATGTTCTGACTCCATCTCTACGCAAACAATGCAAAACAGGTGAGCATTGAGAGGCCTGGACTTGATAAAGTGACAATTTTGACACTCATTTGAAACTTCATGCAGTTAAGAACTCATCTTGTTTGAAGCAAGTACCTCTCTGTGTATGATACAGTGCATCCACTGCATGGAAAGATTTTCTTTCCTGATCCTTGCTACAAGTCCGTTCACTCTCTTGGTCATTGCAGCGGCCCTCTCAGTGCAGATGACTTTGCATGAATTCCAACTCAGATCGTGTTCAGAAGAAAAAGTCACTTTAAAAATGTCCTCTCCGATTGAGTTTGCTTTTAAACTTTCGCAAAACAGTATGTGCTTGTTGATACCAGTTTCAGGGTATCGAACATAAGTAATCAGCTGAGCTTCTCCACTAATATCCGTGACTCATCAAGCTGAAGGGCGCAAATGTTTTTGCCATTTTAAGTTTCTCTACAAGTTGAGAGAAAATTTCCTCAGCCATTTCTTCAATTCTACGACACAGTGTCATTTGATAAGGGTACTTTCTTGAGAGTATCAACTGCTTTTTTAACAAGCGCCACAGCAGCAGGCAGAATCAGATCTTTTGCAATAGTGTACGGCTTCTTTGATTTTGCTATAAGAAGGGAGACAGCATGTGAAGCTTCATGTGCTTTTGTAGAAATAGTTGAAGCTTTTTTCATTTTAAGCTGGCAAATCTGGAACTCGGAAACCTTTCTTTGAAAAAGTTCTACCAGTTTACCCACATGCATAGGGTGTTTTGTCTTCAAATGTTGCAAATATGCCAGCTTCATACTGTTATTTAATAGACTTCTCCACAAAGGAAACACAAAGTTTGAGGTGGATTGCTATTTGTAGATGTGAATCCAAAAGCAACATATTCCTCTCAGAACTGATGGAGTTTTTGCAGTCATTTTCAATTTCTTACAAATTTCACTGTCGCCACTACCACCGCTTCCAGCGCCTTGTTTTAAAAATCTGTCCATTTTTACATTGGAACTGCATACATACCATGAAAACTTCAACCTCATTAATGTGCTTGCATGCATCAGTAAATGACATAAAACGCATGTTTAATACAGTGTGTATATGCACGTTGTTACTGTATAGTATAATATAGTATATAGAGCAGTATAAACTAGTCATTGTACGAAATTTTAGTTTGTACTGACTTCGCTAGTGCTTTTTATGTAGCCTGTTGTAAAACTAGCAAATATCTAGATGAGTTGACATACCCCCTGGAAGACGTCTGCGTACCCCTGGTTGAGAACCACTGGGCTAGAAGATACACAAGTTAGACTGACCTGCATAATATACAAGTAATGATGAGATGCTATGAATGCATTAAGCTTGAAAAAATGAAAATATTTCTCATGGCATGTACTATATTGTTAATAGTATTTTGGGGGTTTAAAATTATAACATTTCCTATTGTCCAGAAATCACTTTTGTGTTTGGTTCATCTTCTGAGTATTAAACACTTGCTCACTTTTTCCTGGACACTGAAAAGTAAAGTAGCTAAACTTATGCTGACTAACCATAACACAACAATGGGTATGTGTGAGTGAGTTAGAGATGTTGCTAAATTTGTAAGGTACATGAATATATTAGTTTACTTTTATCTTCATAATAGTCAAATAGCTGGGAGGTGAATGTGTGCATGCGTGGATGGTAAAACAAAAAATGTTCATGTACACAATCATATTACTGATGTACCAAGACTTAATCAAAAGGAAATATTCCTGCATATGAGATGTATTGAAAACTGGCACATATATCTCTACCTGGATGGTGGTGATTATTAATAAATGTATATTTTTAAAAATATACATTTGCTCACTCTAAAAATTATTCTGTATCTGTAACTTCTATCTATATTAAGCAGTTCATGAGGTACCATAAAATTGTGTACGTGTATGTATAGAGTTATCGAGGAAATATTGGGTTCATCCTGTGAATGATAGCTTTTTGCTAGAATGCAATCAGAATGTCATGAACCACAAATTATTCCATGGCAGGATGGAAAAAAATTGATGCTTTCTTTTAAAAGATCAAAAAGAAAAAAATTGATTTTTTAATTTAAATTAAATGCAGGTTTATTTTTAAAATATCTGTTTAAATTTGAAATAGACCTTAGCATAGGTCGTCAAACTCTATTAAAATAATTTAATGTAGTTTTATTTAATGTTTAAAAAATTTTGGTTTTGTGCATCTTTAATTTGATTAGAATATCCATCCAAATACATCTTGAAACAAATCACAAGTAAAATAATCATCTAGTAAATAAGAAATGCATCATTCACCATTTTCTAACATAATAAAAAATGTAAAAATTAAGAATCTGAACAAATGTATGTTAAGCTATATAATTGCTTAAATAAATATGCATAGATATAATGTATCCTCCTGGTTAGCAAAACACACACCAGTTTAGTGTAAAGGCTATATTTAGTTGCAAATCAACATGTTTTAATGGTTACCAACCAATAAGAATCAATCTTTAGGGAAAATAACTAAAAAGTACACATGCAAAACACAATTAAAATAGATTATTTAAATAAAGGTTTCCTGATTTAAATCGCTTTGATATAAATCAATCCACCCTGTTTCATAGATGGACTAATTTAAGTAAACACCAAACTAAACTTTAATGCAAATACTTCGGGTGCATAACTGATTAGTTCATAATAGCTCTGTTCTTTAAAAGTTATATTATTGATTCAACTTAAGTTTCTAAATATTGTGACAAGCCAGAGTCTGTTTAAGGTTCAGTGTGGTAAACCATTATAGAACCTGTCAACTTATATGTATTTTATGAAGGGCTTTTAAAATGTTCAGTATAAAATTAAAAAATGTGAAATTAGAGCAGTATCATAAATTGACACCGGCAAGGAAACTCAGCCTTATGGGCAACACAGTATGATTATTTTTTTCCCTGGTGCAGTGTTCTCAGATCAGAATTTCTGTATGTGTATTGAGTGCAAGAATTGTGTGGAACAGGATGGCAAGTCAACCTTAACTTTCAATTTCTGTGCTTAAAGACACTGTCAAGGATTGTGAAGGCTCAAAATTTGACCTACTTTTTCCTGCTCCTTGCATGCTATCCTAATTATGTCTTTTAAAATCAAACTTTAGTGCTTTTATTGTACAAATTGCCTGATGCTCAGCACTCAAGAGCTGTCCTAGGTTTCCAGGATGGTGATGCAAATACGAAATAGAAAAATGTTTTATGAAATATGAAAAATGCCTGGCTGGGTCCTTTTTAAAGTTTGTGTCCATACTGTTCCTTATTTTAGCTACAGCAAAGACAATGTGGTCTGGTGGGTCGGGCACTAGACTCGCAATCAGGAGATCTGGGTTTTCTTCACCTGCTGTATAACCTTGCCTATGTCAGTTCCACTCTCTGTGCCTCTGTTTCCCCTCCATACTTTGTCTTGCTTATTTAGACTGTAAGCTTTTAGAAACAAGACTGTTTCTCACTGTGTCTACATAGTGCCTACTGCAATACAGCCCCCAGCTCAGGTGGTGCCTCTAGGCACTACTGTAATACAGATATGAGGCTAGATTCTAAACTTAGTGTGGTACATAGGGGTTTTTGCCTCAAAACCCAGTTGAGAAACCCAGTGGGGAACATACATGCACCTGTTCAAAGGCAGGTTCATGCTTCTGCAATTAGAACTGTGGCCCATTCATTAAATCCTGGAGAGATTATTTAAGTATAATTTATACCGCCAAATTCAGTGTTGAAAATGTCAGGTCCTACTTGTTTTTAAAAGGGATATTTTGGTACATGAGTTCATAACAGGAGTGGTGGTTAACATGTCCATCACTATGAGGAATCATACCCCACCATTTTTCAGCATAGAGAATTCCCAAGTAAGTCAGCGGGTGTTGTCTGTAAGAAATTATTTGCAATATGTTGTCTTTTATGTCATTTGCAGTATGTTGTACTTCTATTCAAGTTCTAGTTTAACTGTACAAAATATGAAAAGCATCTTGACTAAAGGCATTCTGTAAAGTAAGTAGTTCCATTTCTGTTAAGTAAACCCACCTATAAACAGTTAATTACTTTTATAGTGGGCAGTATTTATATTCTATGGGGCAAATTCTACTCAGAAGTAAATGTGAAATCATACATGTACATTAGAAGGAAAGATTTTTGGTACTCATAATTTTTAACTTCCATGCTAGTGGGCATGGATTCCCCTTCCTTTGCTGCTAACGTAAGATTGGGTCCTCAAGTGTGAAAGAGTTACATTGGCTATGGGGACACTTTCTCCTGTACACTCTTTTCTTTTTAATAAGTCTCTGCCAGCTATTATCCAGGCTCAAGGACAGGATAGTTGGGCACCTCCAAGGCTGATCTAAATATTGCTCCATAAGATACCCAACAGGTACTTCTCTAGAACATGAAGAATAGTAAAGCTTCCTCCAGAACCCAAGTGGCTTTTCTGTACTATCTGACCTCTCAAATAAGGCATAGAGCAGGAGTCACAAGATTCCTTTTAACACTGGGTTTTGTTGGATGGCAGTATATTGGCCAGTACAATGCAGTTTTGAACAGTTGTCTATTCTGTTTCAAAACACAGTCCAGGACATCATACTGTGTTCATGATGTACAAAATATTACTTCCATAGACTTTTTCTTGACTTTTAAAAATGCATGTTGAGTATACCCTTCTCCCACAAATCTTACACTTCATATGTATAATGTTTCTATAGTGGTACAGTAAGGGGACCCACCATTACTGAAGGAGTCTAAAATCTGGAGTTTCTTTGTCAGGGATTGTGCTAAGAAATTCAAGATTTTGGTCAAGTTAAACTCTGATTTACATTTATATTAAATATCTCTCTGTCACCTTGAATTAAGATTTGACTTACCTCGCGTGTTTTCACAAGTGGCTTTTTCTTTTGGATGTTAACGTGCATGCTTTTTGTGTAACTTATTAAATTTTAAAACTGGACTTGGTACTTGTGAGTTTTAAAAATTGTTCTCTTCTGATGTATACAGGTCTCAGCAGTGCAAAAAACAAAACTAAGAAAACCTTGTCGTTGCCACATTAACCAACTGTTGAGTTATATTTTCTAAAGCAAGACTGTGAAAATAACTTAGCAACGAAACTTTTGCCTAAGAAACACGATATTATGGAACAGGTCCAACAAATGGAACCTGTTAGTATTATATCTTTACATGGATAAAATCAGCTTACATGTCGGACTATGTTTTTAATCATTTTGTATTCAAAGATCCCCCCCATTATCATGTTGTCTTTTACACAGTTATCTTTTTCATGCCATGCATAGTCCAGCATAAAAATATTAATGTACAAATATGTGAAATTCTGTTAATTCGCAACAAAATATTTTTGTATATAATAAAATAAAGATTTAATATTGGAGAAAATGTAGTCTTTTTTTCATGATGTTCGCTATACTGTGACTTTTAACCAAATAGTAAAGTTGACAAGATTAGACCACACTACACATTAGATCCTACCTCAATAAATCCCTAACTAGAGCCATCTTATTCTCTTAAGTGCAAGAATTCCTCTGGTGTTGCAAGTGGACTGTCTGTCAACCAATGCACTTAATCAGTATACCTAGAAATTCTGTCTGCTACAGTATTCTGGCAGACATCTTACAAACCAGGGCCCTGTGATCTGATCAGCACCAGTTAATCTTTTTGCCTGGGCAGAATCCCATTAAAGTCAAAGGGGTTACACATGGACTCAGAGATCCATCCACGTGGATCAGATTGCCAGTTTGAGCCCTAAGCACATAAATGTAGTAGTTTTCCTTAGTTACTAAAAATCAGTTTTAACATTCACTCCATGTGAAGTATGGTACTGTTCTCAGAAGTGGGCAAGGGAAAAGGCCAGATGTAAAAATGAAATGAAAGTCTTTGGTTCTACAGAAATGGCTTGAATCTATTTCTTCAAACAGATATTTTAAAGTTTCTATGTTTGTGTCTAGAACAGTAGCAGTGGTCCTAAAGTTTGCCTCTTAACACTTCCACTGAAAATTATATGAGAAACTAGTTTAGACATGGCCTATCCAAAACTTTCTCTCGGAAGCCAGCAGGCAACTTTCCAATAAGGTAATTAACTTGAAAGTCATAACGTAGAGACTATATTGGTGGGATATATGCTTTTAGTTTAAAAATATTGGGGAAAATACCCTGGGTCCTTGAATATCCACAAGCACTTTGGTGCTTGTGTAACACCACAATCTATTCTAAATTTTTTGGGACAATCATTCTATTCCTTCCATATATTCCAATGGAAACATTTTTTCCCTCTAGAGATTGTGTTTTGGCAGGTCTTCTGGCTCTTGTGCTCTTACAGCACAAAAACACCCTATCACCTGTGGTTGAACACTTTTCACAAAATGATCGCTATATCTGACCTCTCAGTCCTCATGCTCAAAGGAAATCTACACACTTAAATTCTTGTGCTCTTTACAGCACAAGAAAGGTAGAACTCTGCAAGTGACCCTCATCCTTTCCCTGTTTCTAGTGGTTGTGTGCACCACTCAGGACTCTAACCACTGTTCTTAGGCAACAAAACTACTGGAAGTTTCTTCCTTAGTGAAGGAACTTCTCCCCTGTCTTCCACCAGGAGCAGTCTCTGGTCAAGATTTTTTAGGCACTTTTCTCAGTTTGCCTTGGCCTGGCCTTGCCAGCACCTGTATTTGCAGTACTTTGTAGTTCCATCTCATATCAGGGTTTTGGTGAGTTGTCACCTTGCCTTGGTGCTTCTGTGTCTGTTTTGAGAACATTGGTGCCTTAGTGCCTGTACTTGGGCTCCTCCATGAAACATTTAATAAAGCCTCAGTTTTCTCTGTGGCTTCAGAGTTTTGGGCTTCAAAACTGCCTGCCTCAAGTATAGTTTATTTTTTTAGGATTATAGAGAGACAAGGTAGGTGAGATAATTTCTTTTATTGGACCAACTTCTGTTGGTGAGAGAGACTAGTTTTCCAGCTACTCAGAGCTCTTCCTCAGGTCTGGGAAAGGTACTCAGAATGCCACCGCTAAATACAGGGTCAAACAGATAGTTTAGTACAAGTAGTTGGCACATATTCTAAGGAACCTTTCAATGTGAAGTGGCCTGTTAACACTCCTGTAGTCATAGGACAAGGGCGGGAGGGGGACGGGCAGGGCAGAATAGTAGGTTACAGATTGTTGTATTAAGCCATAAATATAGTTCTTTAAGACTATGATTTTCAGTGTCTAGCAAAGTTATGAATTTCAGTTCCCAGGCTCATCTTTTGAAAGTGTTGGGTAGGTTTCCTTTGAGGATAAGGACTGATAAGTCAGATATGGAGTGATCACTTTGTGAAAAGTGTTCACCCACAGGTGATAGTGTTTTTGTCTTTTATCATTTTTCTGTGTCCCTTTTAAGCCTGGAACTTCTTGCTGTATATTGAGGTAGTACTGCTGTCTAAGCCTTGACTCTTGAAATTGAGGGTACTAAGCTCTGTCTTATCCAATGAGGTATTTTGTCCTTAGAAGAAATGATGGATAATGGTGCAGGGAGGAGACTAAGCTGGGAATATTTAGTAGCACTGCAAGTTCAGGAACCTGGCCAAGTCAGACCTGGTCATCTCTGAAGCTGGCTGAAAGGTTGTAGTGCTTCCATGGAGCTTTCCCCTAGCCCTATGACGTAAGATGCCAGATCTCTGGGTGCCATTGGACTTTTTTTGTGTGCCCATATCAATGGCCAAGCCCTTGAAGTTTGCTCTCTTGATGTGCAGAAATTGGCCCCAACACCAGTATTCTCAGCACCAAGGGTCTTTGACAAAAGCGTCCGTACTGACTGTGCTTATCAAGGATATAGCCTTGTAGATAACCTTTTCAGATCGACTCACTTGTGTGCTCATAATAAGTGAACCAGAATGATACTTTTGATGCCATTGTAGAGGCAACTTTTCCGGAGTTTGTCAGCCAGATTTTTGAGTGCATGCCAATCCAGGAATTTACAAGAGCCATAAATGAAACACCTTCCAGTAGGATGGCTGTACCCTTGCATCCTACTTTGGACTAGCTGCTGAAGGCATTGTGGCAGACAGCTTCATTCTACATTCCTGTCTAAAAGGCAAGAAGATGTATTCTTCCTACCTCTATCTAAAGGGGAAAGGATGGTCTAGTGCATCAGTTCTCAACCAGGGGTCTGGTGCTCTCTGGGGGGCTGTGAGCAGGTTTCAGGGGGTCTTCCAAAATAAACCAGAGAGCAGGGCCAGCGTTAGATTCACTGGGGCCCAGGGTAGAAAGCCCAAGCCTGACTAACTTAGCTTTGCGGGGCCCCGGGCAATTGCTCTGCTTGCTACCCCTATCGCTGGCCCTGGCTTTTAATCTACTGGAAAACAGTTGTGGCACAGCTAGGTCATGGGATTTTTATAGCCTGTGGTGGGCGGGGCCTCAGAGAGGAAAAGATTGAGAAGCCCTGGTCTAGTGATTAGGGTACTAGCCTACAACTCAGGAGACTCATGTTCAATTCCTGACTCTGCCACAGACTTTGTGACATGGGGCATTAGTCTCTTTGCCTCACTTCTCTATCTGTAAAATGAGGTAATGGCATCCCTTCACAGGGATATTGTGAGGATAAATGCATTCAAAGACTGTGAGGCACTCAGAGAGCATAGTGATGGGAGCATAGACTTACCATAGATATTTCCTACACCCTCCTCTGCCATCAGAGCTTGGTGCCTAACTCACTGTGATTAGAGCGGGGAACTAGGCCAGGCCCATTATAATGTGTCCCAAAGTCCTGAACTTTGGTAGTGGGAGTCATTTGAAGGGTTTACCCATCTGTGGTTTAAACCTTCTAAGCTGTGAATAATACCTTCTAGTTCCTTACCCAGGACTAACACAAGGTGTCAGATTTTAAATTTACATAGACAGTTAAAGATGTAGTGGGATTTTCAAAAGGCCCTAGATGCCTAAACCATAAAAAGCAATGGGAGTTAGGCACCTAGTCAGCTTTTCAAAATGCCCTATCTGTATCTTTAGGTGCCTAAATACCACTAGAAATCTGGCCCTAGAAGCTTACAAATTTGGTACAGAAGGCCACAAATCTGGCTCAGCATCAGTTCTGGGTTAGCTATTGGTACAGGAAACTTGGCTGGGGGGTGGGGCAGGATGAAGCAGGAAGCTGCTGCCTCAGCTATTGGTATAACCAAAGAAAATTTGGGAAGAACATGCCCTCAACCTCTAGTTCTACCTGTAGCCTCAACATTGGAGTCCTGCAGGCCTCTGTGTTCCACCAGCAGCTTCAGAAACAGCTTTAGTAGCCATGATCTATGAAAGAGTCCTATACCTAATCTCTAAAAAGGTTCTATCTGCAGAACAGGAAAGAGATAAAAGCTGGCTTGCATTCTTTTAGGTCTGTCCTGTGTCTTCAAGAGTTGGAGGAGGCAGGAAGAAGGTGACAGCAGCAGCTGTAGGTTCTCTGGTGTCCAGCTGTTGGGAGGTTCATCTAAGCTGTTAGCTATTCTTGTGACACTTCTTCAACGCCGGCTCCCACCCCCTCTTCTTGTACCTTCCATCTCCCTTGTTAGGGTGAAAGGGAAAGGAAGAGAGCTGCTGGCTGCAGCTCTATTAAGAGTGCAGGATTGGCTCAATTACATGGGCCTCCATCAACACCTAGAAATGAATCTTACACATGTCCAGAGTAAACCTTATCCTTGTGTGAGCTGAAGTCCCTGCAAGGCTCTACTGACCTTAGTCAGCTTTGTTCAGGACTTAAAGAGTGTTTCAGAAAATCCAAAGTGTGAAGGGTTGGCAGATACATTGGCCTACTTCAGGTCATTCATCCTTAGGCAGGAAAGCTTTGGGGCTGCATCTCTTGGTGTGGCCAGAGCAAGGGGTGGGGCAAAGGGTATGGAAAATGGTTCGCTAAGTCTGTTCTGGAACCCTTGAAGAAAAGACATGGAACGCTTTTGCTTCTGCTGTCGAGGGCAAGCACCTGGGGCAATGAGATGTTGCTCCTACTGAAACCAGCTGCTGCCATGAAAGCCAGCTTTCCAAATGGAGCCTCTCCCTCTTCCCACCCAAAGGACAGCACAAGGAGAGAGGGAGAGCAGCAGCTAAAGTGGTGGGTGGAGCACAGCAAACTCCTATAATGCTCCCCTCCCACCTCCTCTGCAGTGATTCATGAGCCAGTCTTTTGATTGATTGCCAGGTGAGGACTTCCCTGTCTATTCCCTCACCTCCCTATGCCTCCTGCAGCATCCCTCGCACAACCTCCCGCAGCTACCCCTTCCCATGCGATGGGAGGAGCTGTTACCTGTGCTTTTCCTGAGTCACAGAGCTCCCAGCCTGCAGTAAGCAGAGTGGGTCAAAGCTGCACTCAGTTAATGGCTTTCTCCCTACCTTCTTCAAATCTAACCGAGAACATTGAAGAGCCCTGAGGAGTAGGGAGTGGTTGTTGGCTGAGGGAGATCCTCTCAGTTCTGCTCTGCCTACTGCTGCTGCAGCTGGGGAGTGGGAAGAAACCTAGGCAGAGGAACATGGCTCCTTTCTACCTGCCCCCAAACAGATCAGGGGCCCTGGAGGAGGAAGAGAGACAGAACTGCAGGATTCTTAGGACAACTCCCAGTCCTACCCCTCTTTCAGCAACTCCTCTCTCTCAGCTACTCCCTTCCTTCTGATTCCCCATTCCGGGGTGCAGGAAGGAGGAGTTTACAGGTGGGAGTTGGGCTTCTGCCTCCAATCCAAGGGGCTGCAGCCTTGTCTAGACTAGAATTTAAGGTGTGATATTTGCACCTGTTCACTAATGTGCTGATGTGTTTTGAAAGCAGAGTGTAGACAAGCACATTGCCTGTAGCATGCTAAATTGCTTGAGTTACAGCTAAGGTGAATGCCCAATCCATTTTAGCTACCTCATGCAGACATTACACGTTAAATACTAATTTAGACAAGTCCTAAAACTTTGGCTAGGGTGCCAGCCCTGCTGTTTGGGAGCCGCTACAGAACTCCCCCAGCTTCATTCTGCTGCTCCTGCCTCCATCCATCCTTCCTTCAACCCTCTTTGCTAGCATTTGTAAAAGCAACAGCTGGCAGCAGAAGGGACTTCAAAATCCAGCTGCTGCTGCTTCTCCTGGAGCTGCTTCCCTCAGAATGATCCCTAACTAGGGAAGGGGCTCCAGGCTCCCCATCACCCAGGTGGGTGGCTGTGGCTGCTGAAGAGGGGGAGTCAATGGGGGGGGGGGGCAGGGACACTCCCCCTTTCCTTGAGGTATATCCTAGCAGAGCTAAGGGGAAGATCCTGACCTTTCCCCCTTGGGGATCTTCTTAGCAACTGATGGAGAGCTTCATAGAAGAAGCCAAGTGCAGTGCACCAGTTTTAGTCGTGTGCAAAACCTAGGAACTATGAGCGCCAGCCCCCGGCACCTTTCTGTTAGCTATTTACATATAGGCACGTATCACGTGTATTAAGGCAGGGAGCAGTGGCCCCTTTGACACAAGTTGTCAAAGGAGAGTTGGAAAGGTAGCACCAGGAGCAGTTATGGTAGCCATGAGCCTCAGGAGGAGCACAGCTCTTCTCCTGCTTTCTTAACCTTCACCTCGGGAGTCCTGGTCACCCCATGGCTGCTGCTCCCCCTCCCTTCCACTGCTCTAGCAGCTCTTGTCTCCTCTTGGCCATGGGCTAGGTATAGGGGGAGAGCCCTGCTGCAGTGACACAGCAGTATTTTCCAACCTCTTCCCCTGAAACATTATCAAATTAGCCCCAAAAGCTTAAGGTTGTTTTTTTTTAAAGATGCTAGACCAAAACACACTATCCTCTTGAGCTCCTAGTGCCCATCCCCAGTGTGTGTGGGACAATTATAGTGCTACTACAGCTCACAAATTCACAGTGAAAAATGTGTTTTACCCCCCAGTGCAGGAGCTCTTACGGGAAGACCCAGCTGTGGTCAAATGACATAAATTTGTACATGGTACTGTCTGATGGCTTTTCCACAAAATTCCCATGAAGGCCATCCCCCCCCTCCCCCCCCCCAATCTGCCCATTTCCTTGCCTAGCAATTAACTACACAGCCCCATGTAAATCTGTGCTCCTAATTGCCATATCAATAGTGTCCAAGCCCCTATATCTGCCCCAGTCTTCAGCCCATCAACTTTGCCTCCCCATGACGGCACCAATTCTAACCACCCCCCCTACACACACACTCAAATAACCCATGTCTGCCCCCAGCAGTCCCACCTCTACTCCTCCTGCAGTTGAGGAGCCTCTTCACACCCACCCCTGCTCTCAGGCATGGGAGGAGAGCAGGGAACTCTTTGTTTCCCCCTCCCACACATACCCTTCTGCAGATTGGGGGGCGGGGGGCGGGTACGGCTCTCCAGTGGCAGGGGGAAGAGGACAGGGCCAGAGACACCCCCCCTGGCGCTGCTGGGCTTTTTCTCCCCTTCCCCTCCTACCAGTGTTGTGTGGGTTAATCCCTCCTCCCCTCCCCAGACACTTCTGTGGCGCCTGAGAGGTGGAAGGAGAACGTGGTCTAGTAGTCCTGGTTGGCTACTCTTTTTCCCAGGAGGCAAGGAAATGGGACTGGTCACCTCCCAGTATTTCACCCATGTCCGTCTTTGACATTCAGGAGGCTGCTGGGTGGGGGCTTCTGCAGGAAAATAGGCCTGGCAGTGCAACACTGTGAGCTCCACCATCCCTTCCCCACCCGGCACCCCCCTCCCTGAGCCAACACTGCCCACCCAGAGCCAGAACCACCTTTCCCCACACCCCAGAGCCAGCACCTCCCTCCCCCATGGCACCACCCACCACCAGCACCATCATCCCCCCCCAGAGCCAGCACCTCCCTTCTCCAAGGGCCAGCCTCTCCCTCCTCCCATGGCACCCTCTCCAGAGCCAGCCCCTCCCTCCCCTCCCCCACCTCCAGAGCCAACATCCCTCCCAGTGCCAATTGGGGGGGTACCATGGGGGAGAGAGGGGCTGGCCCTGGAGTAGGTGGCAAAGGGGAGGGAGGTTCTGGCTCTCGGGGGGGGGGGGCGCGCCATGGGGGATTCAGAGGAGCCGGCTCTGTGGGGCCTGGTTGTGGGGAGGGGGCTGGTGGTGCCTGGGCACAGTGTTGCCACTGCCAGACCTTTTTCCTGCACAGCCCCTCCCCCCCTCATAACATCTCCCCTCCGCCCCCGAGCCAGAACCCCCCCCTTTCCAGCGCCGCCCTCCCCAACCCCCCTCCCCCCACACACACACACCTCCAGAGCCAACATCCCTCCCAGTTCCAATTGGTGGGGTACCATGGGGGAGAGAGGTGCTGGCCCTGGAGTAGGTGGCAAAGGGGAGGGAGGTTCTGGCTCTCGGGTGGGGGGGGATTCAGAGGAGCCGGCTCTGTGGGGCCTCGCACCTTCTGACTGATGCCATCCTTCTGGCTCCAGCTGGGCCTGTGGACATCTCACACCCTAGCAGGCGTCCTCTGGGAGGGAGCCTCAACATGCATGTGTAGCAAGCTGGCCTACCACTGGGACTCCCGCGTCTAGGCAGCAGGGCTTCACTGCCCCCCCCCCCCCCCCCCCCCCCCCCCCCCCCCCCCCNCAATAGGGCCCAAGGCTTAGGCCTCTCAAGCGGGTATGGCAGCTGCCATGCTCCTGAAGATGGTAGCTTAGTTTGGGAAGGCAGGACATTAACCCTCCTGGGTGGTGCCCTGAAGAACAAAGTGTGTGTGTGTGGGGGGGTGAAGGACATTGGCCACGTCAAGCTGGGCGGGGGGTTGGGGGGAGAGAGGGGAGGGAGAATGTGCCTAACATTCTCAGCCCTAGGGGAGAGGAGCAGGAACCATGCCGGCTAGGCTGAGTTTACACATGAGGGTTGGGCGTCACATGGGCAGGATGGTGGCTGGGGGGGAGAGGGGAGCAGAGCAGCCAGCGGGGAGCACTGCAGGGTAGGGGGAGAGGTGTGTATGGTAATTGGCAGGCGTCACAAGCATCTGGAGAGAGGTGCTTCCTCCCCCAACTCATTCAGTAAAAGTTGATCCCCTGGCTCCTAGTGCTGCTGCCACCTCAGAGGCCATATGGTGCCTAGCTGGCGGGGATCCTCCTACACCCCATAGCACATGGCAGAGGAGCTTGGGCAGCTGCTGGCTGGCAGGGGTAGTGCTGCCTCTCTGGGTCTGCCCACATGCTGCCTTCCCAAACAGCCCAGCATGGGCCTGCCCACGCTCTGTCCAGAACCCCCCCTGCTTGCCCTTCCCCCTTTGCCCCAGCCCAGGCAGGCTGGTTGCTCATTTTCATGGCAGCATGCTGGGGCTAGGATAGCCGTGGCTGGGATTTGGGGTGGCTGGGGCCGTGCTGCCCAGCCCCCCGGGGGGGGGGGAGGGGATGCGGGGAGCTGCCGATGGTGCCTGCCCTGTACTTGAGGGGGAAGGGGGAGGGCAGGGCTAGCAACCATGGGGTGTGTGTGGCTCTGGGCTCCAGGGGAAGGAGAGGCAGAGCCAGCTGGGGACTAGCCTCCCTGAGCCAGCAGCAAACCCACTGCCCATGGAGATGCTAGATGGCTGCCTCTGGAGCGGTGCTATGGGGGATGGAAGTGCTGGCCTCTGTGGGTGTGTGACATGGGGCAGGGAGATGTTGGCTTTGGGGGAGGGGTGCCATGGGGGAGGTATGTGTTGGCTTGGGAGGAGTGTGTCATGAGGGAAGGAGGTGCTGGCCCATGGGGTGGTGGTGCTATGGGGGCAGGAGGTGCTGGCTCTGGAGAGTGTCATGGGGGGGAAGGAGGTGCTGAGGAGGAGCTGTTGCTGGGGGGGAAGGGATGCTGCTGAGGAGCTGGCTCTGAGGGTGCTGGTTGTGGGGAGGAGATGGCAGTGCCCAGGGAATGGTGTTTCCTCTGCCAGGCCTTTTTTCCTGTGCAGGCCCCAACCAGGAGCCCAAACTGCACCACCCTCTCCCCGTAGGACCCAAGGCAGAATGGGGCCAGGATGGCTCAATCCCAGCCATTGAGCCATAGCAAAGGGCCCAGTCCAGCCTGCTAGTAAGGAGGGAGCAAGGTGGTGCACAGAAGCAGATCAAGTTTGTGGTGCAGGATCACATGTGGTAAGGCCTCCCACACAGCTGACTCCAGCCCTAAGGGCCCCCCCCTCCACCACACACACTTGATTTGTCACATGCTCCTACGTTGTAGGGGCTTTAGCTCATGGATCTGATCCAACAGTTTCAGGAGCAAGGCACATCAGGGATCGGCAACCTTTGGCACACGGCTTGCCACGGTAAGCACCCTGGTGGGTCCGTTTGTTTACCTGCCGCGTCTGCAGGTTCGGCCGATCGTGGCTCCCACTGGCCCCAGTTCGCTGCTCCAGGCCAATGGGGGCGGCGGGAAGCGGCGCGGGCTGAGGGATGTGCTGGCCGCCGCTTCCCGCCACCCCCATTGGCCTGGAACAGCAAACCACGGCCAGCGGGAGGCGCGATCGGCCGAACCTGTGGATGCTCCCGGTAAACAAACTGGTGCAGCCCACCAGGGTGCTTATCCTGGTGGGCTACGGGCCAAAGGTTGCCGATCCCTGCACTACATGGTGTGGCCTTCACCCCTGCTTGAGGCCCCAAGTGGCACCACTGGTAGTGGGGAACATCTAAAGACCATTGCTGGGGGCCTTGGGCTTTCTTAGTCAAAGCAGTGCAGAAGGGATATTGGAGGGGAGGGCAGTTGGAGACAGGTGAGGGGAAGCAGGTAGGGTTGCCAGGCGTCTGGTTTTTGACCAGAACTCCCGGTTGGAAAGGGACCCTGGTGGCTCCAGTCAGCACAGCTGATTGGGCCATTAAAAGTCCAGTCAGCAGCACAGTGGGCCTAAGGCAGGCTCCCTGCCTGCCTTCGCTTCGCACAGCTCCTAGAAGCAGCCATCCAAAGTCCTGAGATAAAAGTGGGCATGCCTGACTCCAGCCCCTTGGGAAATGGTGCCTGGTCCTGTCCTGAGATGCCACCCGCTACCCTAGATATATTGACTTGAGCTTTATTTATGGCCTCATGGGAGGAGCCTCACACATGTTCATTCAACTTTGCTGCTATCCCCTGTTGTGTCTTCCTTTGAAGAGTCCTCCCGAAGGCACAGGACCGCAGTGGCAGATAACCAGTAACATATAGGACCCTTAAACAGAAAAAGTTCTTGCTACCAGATAAGAGCCATTTCCTGCTCTCCTTTCAGTTCCCTTACCCAAGCAATGCTGAGTTTGTGTACTAGTATAGTGGCTCCTGAGTGTCAACTGCGCTGCTGCCTGGAAGAATTCTGGGTAGAAAGTTTATGCAAGTCTCTCTCTTTAGCCAGATTTCCCTGTTCACCAATAGATGGGGGCAGAAAGCTCCTTCCATTCTGGAGCAGCTCATGCACAAAGCTCCAGAGGTCCCTGGTTTGATCCCGCCCACCAACAACCAAGGGCTGTCGGCATTACAAGTGCCACACCCAGAAGGTGTGTGGGTTACACAAGGAAACAGTGAGTCAAACGGCAGCATTTTGGAGCCTGTGGGAGCAAGCCGGGTCAACAGACTTGGGTTAGCAAGGCTTGCACTAGTGCTCTAAAAGTAGCTGTGTAGACAGGGTGTTGAATCCGCGACTCAGACTGGAACACCAGGCTCTGAAGCCTAGGGAACGGGGTAGTGGCATCTGGGGAAGAAGGGGGACTCGGCCCTCATAAAATCAATCAGTCTAACACTGTCACTGAAATCCCTGAACAAAATACTGTACGCAGGCTTATTCCAAATTTAAAAGATAGGATTTTAGGCAAATGGGAACTAGTGCCACGGACTCTAACTGCCCAAGAGACGTATTATGTCCATAATGTATAAACACAATGGGAACAAAATGAGAGATTAAAAATTACGCTTCTGTGTTCACATCAAATGTTTAATTCAAACAGTTGATAACTTACACTGTTACAATGAAAATGCTTTCAAAGAGTTAGTGGTTGGCAGTTAAGCAGCAAAGTAGATTAAATATTATTATTAGACAAAGGGACTTCTGCCACTCCACTTTTTCCACTTACAAATAAACACACGACTACAGTAAATGATAGATAGTGTGTGTCTGTAATAAGGTAATTACGTGGCCTTTGCCACCATAGAAGCTGAGCAGCTCACAATCTTAATGTATGTATCCTCTCAGCATCCTGTGAGGTAGGGCAGGGTTTTATCTCTGTTTTACAGATGGGGAATGGAGGCACAGAGCCCGGGGACCAGATTTTTAAAGGTATGTAGGTGCCCAAAGATGCAGATAGGCACCTCATGGGATTTCCAAAAGCTCCAAAGCAGTTTAGGCACCTAATGGCCATTTAAATCTTAGCTTGTAAATCCCTTGGTGTCAATCTGTAATGTTAGTCACCTAAATATCTTTGATAATCTGGCCCTAAATGACATACTCAAAGACACATAGAAAGGGAGCAGGGAGTGGAACCCCAATCTCCTTAATCCCAGGCTAGTACCCTAACTACTGAACCATTCTTCCTGCCTAGGCACACTTCCACAACGCTGCCCTTGTTCACTTTACGATCCACTATGTGCAGTATAAGAACATGATCCTCAGTCTTTTAACTGAAATCTTCCCAAACCAACATTTGCAATTATTTGCACTGTATTTGTAGAGCACGCAACATTTTATCTCCATTCACACAATGAGGAAAAAAACCCAATTAGGATTAAAGAGGACAGATAAAGTAATGCACTGAGAATAAACACTTTACTTTTATTAAAAAACCACCACACTGAAGAGGTCAGAACAAGTGTTTGTCCTGACTGTACCAGGGTGAAGCACATACATACACATCAAAAGGAATCATTACATTTTTAAGGGAGAGCTTAGGGTACAATTTAAACATAGCATGCTGCTGAAACTTGCTAACTTGCACAAAAAGTGATCAGCAAAGATGCTGTAGTGAGGTCTAATCACTAATTTGATTAGTTTTAGGAAAGTAAATGAGAGACATGGAGTATTTGCTATACTGTGGAGTATTGCCATAAATCAATCTAAACTACTATTGACAAAATAAACGCCTGATTCTGCAAGGTGCTGAGTTGAGTAGTACTTGAGGGTGCTCTGCAGAACCAGGACCAGGCCCTAAATGAACAAAGAACATGCTTGGATGCGGTGCCCTTGTATTTTTCATGTTCATTTACTCACCCACTTGGTTACAAAATTCAGTGATTTGCAGTTGTCTCCCCGGAATACAAGTGTGAATTAGCAGGATTCTATAGCACTGAAAATCTGGCATTTATTAGTGCAGTATTTCAGCTATTATTCTAGGTTTTTCTTTTTTCCTCAGATGGTCCCACCTAAGGCATAAAATCCATACAATGCAATATAAAGAATGAATGGGAAAAAGCTAGGTTCTTTCATGGTTACCGCTTTCACTGAAGACTCCATCATTTCGAGGTTAATGTTTGATAGGGCGAACAGCCTTTGCACTATGTGAAATCTTCCTGTGTCAGTGAGAGGGGCCAGGGCAGGATCTCTCAGTGTCAAAGTGCCATCAGCTGAAGCGACATTAGGCTGTATTTATATAGACAGAAAGATGTTAAAACTATTTTCATAGAGTACAGTTTCTGACATCATACAACTTTGCTCCCTGCAGTAAAACTCAGGGGGCTCAGGTTCTGGAAAAACAAGAAAATATATTGTCTTGCTGCCAAAAGGTACATTTAGGTAGAGTAAAGATTAACCAGAGTGATACACTCAGCCTGAATGGAGACTTAAGCTCACACAGACACATTCTCAGAAGCGTCCACTATTTTTAGATGCCTCCATTTTTGGTGTTCAATTTGAGACAACGTGAGCCTGGCTTTCAAAGGAGCGGACACCCTGCTGCTCCCGGTGACCTCCCTGGGAGTTTTGGGTGCTTGGCAAATCTAAAAATCAGGCCCAAGGTATCTCAGACTGGCACTGACAGTTGAGGCGCTCATTTTGCCCCAACACTCACTTAAAGTAGGGGCTTGGTGTTAAAGGAAAGTTATGCTTTAACTGCAATCCTTTTCCTCAAAAGCAACTGAGTGAAGCCTCTTGCTCGGATCCTCACTGTGGGGGCTACTATTTCCCCCAGTGCCCTACAGAGAAAGCCATTGCTTCGAAAGGTAGAAAGGATGAGACCCACATCATCTTTTCTGATCCACTATTGACGTAAGCCAATGGACCAGCTTACATCCACTATTGCCGTAAGCCCATGGACCAGCAATCGAGAGGGCATTGTGACAGTTTCAGCTGGCCAGAGGACTTCCAAAGAAGTTCTGAAGCTCAGGCTTCCTACATGCATGGTTGGGTAGTGGGACAGAGTGGTGCGCAGCCAAGAGCACTCCAGCCTATCCTACAACCTCAGCTACCGATCCTTCCTCTGCAGGCCTCTGATCCCTCCCCAACATCTGCCCACAGTGAAAGAGTTCCCTTCATTCTGCTTCCAAACGGCAAGTTCAGCTTCTCTTCCCACAACTGACTTTCCACTCTGATCCTTGTTCTTCACAAGCCTGCCTATAGCTCTCTACCAAGGTTTTGTCACTGAACCCAACTAAACCTGGAGCAACTGAGATCTCCCACCCATCTCCTCACAACCTCTCACTTAAAGTATTGTAACAGGCAGGCTCAGAGCTTCTGCACTTCAAACTTACCACTGCCTACATATTACTGTTGGCACAATGCAATTCCTGCCTCACCTGCCTCTGATGCCCACTGCAGGTTTTTGGTTTATGAAGTGGTCTAATTAGACGTTTAGTAAAATAAAATCGTAACCTTTGACACTCAAACCAAAGTTCCTATTTTCTCTTGCTTCACATCTGATGTAGTTTTCTACATGCCACAAGGTGTCAGAAGGAAGAAATCCAGTTTTGGTTTAAACTAGCTGCATTGTTTGCCATTTTAACACACTGGACCAGATGGTGACTAGGCTTAATCAATGCCTACTGATTTAATTTGTAGCATATTCTGACCTCTCCTTTATTTAATGACAGATACAATCAGCCAGAGCCTACAAACTCCTCACAGTCACTAGGACTGACCTCTGAACACTAAGGTAGTCCACTCCCTTTTGGATTACTTACCAAACAACACAAGGCAGGGATTATTTGTATATCCCAGCAAGCACGCAGCAGAGCCAGTGCGTAGTCAGACAATTCTGTGGAAGGAGATATAAAAAGGAGAAGAGTTAGTTTCAATGATCTCTGAAGCAGGCTGGTTGCTAAAAAGGAGACTGTAGGAATGTATATGAACAAGCTAAGCCTACAGAGAGTTATGAAATTCCATTGCTGGGCAGTGACAGACCCACTGCTTCTCTTGAGTGCTGTCCTGATTAGTATAAAGTGCTCTGGAGACCAACACAAACCCACCACTGAAGGCAATCATGTGTTTTATTGAGCCCTGTCAGCGTGCTCTGTGCCACACATCCATAAGAAGAAAATCTAGCCCCTTCCTTATGCATGTACATGCTCTCGAGGCAGCAGAAGCAGCCTTCCAAGGGGAGCAGTGGGGGCAAAAAACCTAACTGGCTTCAAGACTGAGCTTGATAAGTTTATAGAAGGGATGGTCTGATGACATTGCCTACAATGGCATGTAGCTGATCTGTGACTGCTAGCAGCAAATATCTCCAATGGCTGGTGATGGGACACTAGATGGGGAGGGCTCCGAGTTACTACAGAAAATTCTTTCCCAGGTATCTGGCTGGTGGGTCTTGCCCACATGCGCAGGGTCTAACTGATGGCCATATTTGAGGTCGGGAAGGAATTTCCCCCCAGGTCTGATTGGCAGAGACTCGGTGGGGCGGGGAGGTTACCACCTTCCTCTGCAGCATGCGTCACGGGTCACTTGCAGGTCTAAACCAGTGCAAATGGGTTCTCTGTAACTTGAAGTCTTGAACTCATGATTTGAGGACTTCAGTAACTCAGCCAGAGGTTAGGGGTCTATTACAGGAGTGGGTGGGCGAGGTTCTATGGCCTGGAATGTGCAGGGGGTCAGACTAGATGATCATGATGGTCCCTTCTGGCCTTACAACCTTTGAGACTATGTGGGGGGAAATGGATGCTAGGAGCTGCACTGTGTACAGTCTCCATGTGTTGCAAAGTCCTGTTCTGCGTGAACTCCCTGAGCAGCAGCATACTGGGCAGTGCAAGTAGGTTGGCAGAGGGGTGGAGCCAGGAGGGTCATGTAAGCCTTTGGGTGCTAAAGGCAGCTTTCCGGCCTGGGTTGGAGAATTTCTCTCCTTGTCTCCTGCCTATCCTAGTGCCAGACATGGTATTAGGTCTGGGTGCTGGACAGAGGATTTGGGCCTAAAGGAAGACAGGATCCCTGCCCCAACATTAATATGAGACACAGACGGTACAAGCCATATCATTATAATTCCCAATGGAAAACAGCTACAAAGCAGCTTTCTGGTTACTGATACTGCTTCAGGTATACATGAATGTCAGATCTAGATATTATGTCCAGAGCCAGGTTACATTTCATTAACTGTACATTACTTTTAATAGAGTCTGACAAGTATCATCAGTGGGTCTGTTTTGTTCAATTTCCTTTGAATCTCTGCAACTGGGTTATGCTTTCAAAATGTCTCTCTTATCTTTCATAAACTGGTGCCATGTACAGTTGCATGGAAACTGACCTTCCACTGTACAATGCTACATAGTTACCCAATATCACACTTCACTGCCTCTCAACACCTGCCTTAATGGAATGAAGATTTTTATGAGAAAGTTGGATTTGCAGGTGGCTTTTAATTAATACTGTAGTGGCAATTTCATTGTGAGGGTGGCATTCATTTACATTTATGTTTAATTTCCTTTTTCTGTGGCAGCAAAATAACCCTCTAATTACAGATCTACATGTTAAAGTATTTTTGCTAAATATGGTTTGTACTTTAACATAAGCCACACATTCAGCAAATACAAGGAAGCCAGCACCTACAATGCAACCCTGAGACACTAGATATGAAGGATTCTGACTGCACAATGAGAACAGTAATTCATTTACAAAACTGAGTGAAAAGGTTTGGCTTCAATGAAAACTCAAATCAAATGATTTCCAGGGAATGTCAAAGTTTACTTGTAAAATATGCAGTGAAGGGGGTTTGAATTTAATTCTTAGCCTGAATCATAAAGTGCTTTCTTCTCTATCCACCCTAGCCCCATAAAACTGAAACCGAAATCAATACATGTGCTGAAGCTACCCAGCTGTTACAATTTATCGACAAAATAAAAATTCCTGCTGTACACAAAAGAGGAGTTTCTAAGTGGGAAAGCTGCAACTATCTCCATTGTACCTGCCACTGCACTGATCAGGATGTGAGCAGCTGAGAAGAGTCCCTTATAATGAAGTTGGTCTTTCTGCAACAACAGCTCATTCTGTAAACTGTACCCGACCAGCTGCAAGAAGTCGGTTATGTTTTGCTGCTGTGGAGGTTTCAACTCCTTCAGGTTTGTAAAATCCGGCTCCTCTCCTGTGCAAATACTATCTAACTGGAAAGAGGAAAAGATACAACATTATTAGGTTCTCACATTTTAAACTAGACAGAGAAACAAGCCCTGATCTTCCTCCCACTGAAGTCAACAAAAAACTTATTACAAAAATACTTATAAAAGAAGTGTTTGAATAGAGGGACGTGTTAGCTCCATTTTTAACGTTATTTTTAGAAGGAAAAAAAAAGTTCCATCCTCTTACCACCTCCTCCAGTGCAGTCACCATTTCTTCATGATGCAAGAGCTCATAAAATATTTTATTTAAAGCTCCTTGCTTGTCTTCTGGAAGCTTCACAAAGGGTTGGAACTGCATCTTTAACAGCAACAGATCTTTCCAAGAAAGAAACACAATGTTAAAAACTCATGACTCTTACAAATGCCAATATATGCAACTAAAATTCTGTAATTAATCACTAATCTCTAGAATTCATAATGAAATGTTAGTAAAAACACACCTGTAACCAAATTTGTCCTAATGACCTTTGCAAATTAATGAAGTGTCAGTGCAAACTGAGAGAAAAATAAATACTGTTATTAGGAATCAATATTCAGTTTTAAGATTTCAATATTTTATACTGTTTTTCACATGAAAGCGGTTCATGATTCCCAATAGGATGTTAGTTTTTAGAACCAGGTAGTCTTACTTCTCAACCAGAATATTTTATTCCTGAACTGCTTCATGTTATGGTAAAACGTCATAAATAACTAAGGCTGATGGTATTGTTCATACTTCAAATTAAAAACTCAAACAGTAACACTATTTCTTACTGTCCTCAGATATTTCATCACAGGCTTTACACCTCTTTCTCCTTTGACCAAAAAACATGTTTAATTAGCT
Source organism: Platysternon megacephalum (assembly GCA_003942145.1). NCBI lineage: Eukaryota > Metazoa > Chordata > Testudines > Platysternidae > Platysternon > Platysternon megacephalum. The sequence continues at coordinate 2,702,574 of QXTE01000086.1, forward strand.
TCAAGAGGATCTCTTTATGTTTTACATAATATTTAATCTATTACAGTATGTAGTTTAGAAACTCAACTACAGTTTATTAGATTCCTTTTCCTGCAATGCAAACATGGCATTAAGCCAAGATGTTTTATGAGTAGCAAATCATCAATATTCCAGCTGGGAGTTCCAGTCAACAGAACTTTAGGGCTTGGGTTTTTTTTATCCCTGAGGATGCCTGATGTTACTTTTAAAGCACTACATGTAACACTTGTCAACAAATGATCTTTAAAGATGCCTATTTCACAGCAATAATTATAAGGATATTGAAAAACAATTTTACTATAGGTAGTGTCTCTACATATGGTTCAACCAAATAATTATACAAATACTAGAACATCATGATGGGAGGAAAAGTGGGACGGATCAAACACCTGCCCCAAATTATTCCAATATAAAAGTTTTTAAAAGCATTTCAATGAATAAGGTAGGTTCATCAAATAAAGAAACAGAATGACAATTCTTTAACTAAGACAGGCACAGAGGGTATTAAGAAAGAACAGTGCAACACAGAGTCCTTCACAAAAAAAATGCAGCAAAGAATCCTGTGGCACCTTATAGACTAACAGAGGTTTTGCAGCATGAGCTTTCGTGGGTGAATACCCACTTCTTCGGACGAAAGCTCATGCTGCAAAACCTCTGTTAGTCTATAAGGTGCCACAGGATTCTTTGCTGCTTTTACAGATCCAGACTAACACGGCTACCCCTCTGATACTTGACACAAAAAAATGTTATCCCTACAAAGAGATAAATTTATTTTTCTTAAGCAAGTCTACACTAGAGAAGAATAGGATTTATTCTAGTACAATAAAATGGCTATTTTGATCACAGTTTAGTCAGTAAATTAATTATGAACTCAGGGCCAAATTCAGAGGTGACATAACTGGTAAATCACACCTTGGAATGTGGAAGTGGGTGTAAAGGCAGGACTACAGGAGGAACTGACAGGAAGTAATATAAAAGGGGGATGGAGCCTCCTTTATTTTACACCTTCTTACTCCTTCCTGTTTGTTGTTTTTCTTGGTACAACTGTACCCTTCCACTCCCTAATGACTTAAATCAATTTACCAACATGTAATTCACACTGCCATTTAGCTCACATCTGAGTTTAGTCCTAGTGTTCAACTCTGATTTTTTCCTTCTCAGAACTCAGAGAGGTTCAGGAAGAAAAAACAGCAGCTTTGTATTTCTGGAGATGTCAAATAACCTTCCCTGAGAAGCTTTACTAAGAGAATGTTTTCACATTATGTGTCAAATATTCTCAATGAACATTTTTCAGTGCCAACATAAATGATTATTGATCTTGTGCAGTTTAGCAGGGATATAACAAAACTGATGCAAAACCAAAATTGTATAAGGTTATATTTATGACAAAGGGTAACAATATGTTCCTAGGAGATATACAACTTACTCCCGTTCCCTTCATACATTCATTCCAGAAGTACATCTTCCCATTTTTTTAAGTGATCACCACGGAGTTATTGTTAGTGGCTATTAAAACAGGACAGCATAATTTCTATGCACTATTTTGCAAGAATACCTCCTTCTCTTATCTTGCTTAAGACTCGGTAGTGTAATTAAATAAATCGTTTCTGGTAATACCTTGTTTCAGTACACTTAAGGAAGCATTGCTGGGAATGATGTTTCTATCTCCAGAGTGCCTGTCACTATCCACAGCGTCTGGCTGATATAGAAAGGAAGAGTCTCTAAACGGTAAAGAATATGGATAAGATGAACCTTCTGTGTTTTCTCTTTCAAAACCTCCTTCTTGCTCATCTAGCAGGCAGAATTCTGTAATTAGAAACAAGTGAATAAATAAATAAAACCACATGAGTGTACAGAAGCAAATATTAATGATAGTACTTTCAATGTAGGCATTAGAAACATGCACTCAGGAAGGCTATGTATCCAATTTCTGGTAGCTGGAAAAAAAATGGTTAACAGTCACTGTCTACATGAACTACTGTACATTATATGTTGTTGCATGTTTAGAACAGTGCTGTGCACAGATCTGCCTTGATGTAAATAGGTACTAACAAGATTTTGTGGATGCATTTAATAATCCGTTCAGCAAATACCAAGGAAAGAAGCAACCTGCTAAATTAGAACAGCAATGCTCCTTGTGGACAATGAAAACCTGCATACTGTATATGAAGGAAGGATCTATATATTTCTCACATTATCTATAAACTACTAGATGTTATATACAGTGGCCCAGATCACCCCTTCCTGTAGGAAACCCCTGTGAAAGAGCTACAGGTCAGAAAAACTCCATGAGCATCCCTCAGAGCTTTGCCCTGGTCCTTCTATCAGTGGGCTGCCCTGCTTTTGGAAGGCCACAGGTCCATCCCTAAGTCCCATAGATCAGTGGGAGACCAGGTCCATGCCAGCTCAGTAGCAGCCTGGCTCCCCCAGAGTTGCATCACTAGGGTCTTCCTCTGGCCATGGATGCTTCCAGGACTACTCTTCAAGGGAAACACCCACTGTGGAGGAGACTCCATGGCAGTGGTCCCCAACCTTTTTCGTCTGGCGGGTGCCAGACGACGAACCACGGAGGACCGTGGCAGCGGACAAGCATCCGGCGAAATGCCGTCAACAGGCGTCGCTGCCGAACAGCCGCCGATTTTCAGCGGTGATGCCTGTTGACATTGCTGCTTGTCGGCGGCATTTCACCGGATGCTCGTCCGCCGGCCAGTACGCAGGTGCACTTAGACGCCCCGGCGGGCACCATGGTGCCCGCGGGCACTGCGTTGGGGACCCCTGCTCCATGGGAAAGGAAATACAGCTTTGAGATGCATTACGTTTCCTGTCTAGTCTCTGTGAGTTCACGATGGGCTGATGTGCATCCTCTACCCCACCCAATGTCGGGCTGCCACCTCTCTGTCCCCAGCCAGATTTCTATATGGGGTACTGGGAAGGAGGCGGGAGCAGTGCCACAGAAGGCACTGATCCACCCTTCTGTGAAGGAGAGGGGATATTTGTGTGCTGAGGATCCCTTCTCCACTCAATTCAGAGGGCACAATCTGGCTCATCATATAGAAGACTATTGCTAGAAACAGAGTACTGTCTACCCAACAATGTTCAGCTTTGCGGTTCTTCACAAACAGTAACTACCCTGAGAGTTAAGCAAGTTTCATTTTACAGATGGGGAAACCGAGGCAGAGATTAAGGACACAAAGGGAGCCACTGTAAGAGCCAGGATTAGAATGTACAAGTTTGTAACTTCCAGACCTATGCTCAGACCATTAGGCCATGCCCTAAAGAATAATATATGTGAAATAATCCAAGACCCTCTATGTTATTACAAAATTTAATGGCCCAAAAAGTTATTGAACCATATACTATCCATGGCATTTTGTAGCAAAACAAATGGGTAGACTAAAAAAAAAGGAAGTCAGTTTTAAAGTAGTATGTGACAGAGAGAGGAAAGTCCAAAAGTAAACAGGTATTTCAAAGGGCGAGGGGGAAAAGAAATCTCTGCTTTTTTTCCTCTTTCTGTAGCAATCTTTCAGAAAGCTGCTATCACCTGTAAAACAACTTAAAGAGGAAAGCAAGTTCTAGAGGAACAGAAAGATTAACACAAATAAAAGCCTTTCCCAGCAAGGGCAGCAGCCAAGGCATTACTGACTAAGGAGTATAGTCTTGTCTCAATGTGCTTGTGTTACTTCCATTACTGTTAATGAGATTTACATATGCACAACTGAAGGGAGAAGCTATCACCAAAAAAAAAAACCCCAAAAAAACCAAACCCACCACACACTAACTGCCTTTTATGGCCAGTGACTGAAATATTTTCACATGATGCTGTGTATGTAAGTGAGGCAGTCACAACTGTCAAATCCCATAACAGATCTGAATTCAAAAGCAAACAAGGCTATGAAAGTTTGTATTGTTACTATTGTTCATTATTTTTATAGCACATTAAGTTTGCATGACCCTTTATAGAGGTGGGGGTGAGGGCAGGGAGGATTGAAAATGCCATTATATAAAATCACTCCTAGAACACAGTGATCAGTTCTTGTCACCTTATCTCAAACATGCTGGTAGAAACAGAAGAGATCCAGAGATGGGCAATGAAAATGATGAGAAGCAGAGAGATTAAGATGATTAAGGGGAGACATGTCAAAGATATATAAAACAATGAATGGTACAAAGCAAATCAGCCAGGTGCTACTATTTATCCTCTCTCGTAACACAAGAGCAAGGGGACATAATGAAATCAAAAGGCAAAAAAAAAAAAAAAAAAAAAAATTAAACCCTTTAAAAGAGAGTGTTTTTACATTCAGTGCATAATTAACCTGTGAAACACACAGACACACACACAAAAAAAATCACTGTGGTAAAGGGTTCAGCAGGATTCAGAAAAGGATTAGACATTTTTATAGCTAAGACCCTCTGTGGTCATGTTTTTATTTATTTTATGAGAGAGAGAGAGAGAGAGAGAGAGAGAACACTCTCATGCCTTAGGGCATAAGCCAACCACTGACAGAAATGAGAACAAACAGAACTCATGTGCAGGTTATTCCATAATTATCCATTATGGGGATCCTTCCATCTTCCGCCGAAGCAGCTGGTACTGGCCACTATCAGAGGCAGGACATTGGACTAAATGGACCTCTGGTCTTACCCAGTATGGCAATTCTTCTATTCCTAACTAGACATTAATTCCATTCTTACTCTTGCTGAAGAGTACCTTACTCTGCAATTAGTCCCACTGGTTTCCCTGCCCACTGAAAGGAAGGGAAGGGATGGATGATAGTTACAACAAATAAAAATCTAGAAAAAAAAAAAAAAAAAACCCAGACACTAGACATATGTTGTTTATGAGGTCCAACAAATAAAGGCAACATGAGACATATGTTGTTTGTGAAGATGGAAAGATTAGATAATTAAAATGAAAATAGGGTCAGGCAGCAGTGAAGAAAGACGTCAATGAATGCACACACACACTAACCAGCTGACAGAATACAGGATATTCCATGGGAGAGATTCCCAGCTACAAACTTTTACTAAATAATATTTTAATACACATTGTTAGCCTGTCTTATTAACACCTGATTCAGCAAGCAGTGTAGTTAACTGGGAAATGCAGTTCATTTCTGAAAAGTGACTATAAAATGCACAGCCTTAGGGAATTTTCCTGTTCATCGCATCTCGACGACTTTAGGCCAAATACATTTTGTTTACAAATAATTTATATTTATTATTATTATTATTACTACTACTATTACTGCCAGTCCTACAAACTCATCAGGAGATTCAAAAGTCAGTCTAGATTCCAGCTGGTCATCATCTCCTGTAACAGACCCAAATGAAATGCATTGTAGATTTACATCTCAATTGCACCTTAAGGACATCTACAGTTCATCTCGGATGCACTTAAACTTTTCTAACTGCCTGCACTGCACTGCACACCCAACCTGGTTTATTTCCTTCTTGCACATTATAATCAGTAACCTCACATGGGTCTGGGATTTGTAGTGATGATACACAAGAAGGAAGAGCCCAGATGGAATGTCCAGAGCAGGGAGTTACAAAACAAACCAAAAAACCCAGCAAACCAAACCAAAATCCCCAACACCAATGTATTTTTACTTGTAATCTCAGCGAATTTGATCTGGAGTAACCAAGAGACAAAGACTGAACATGGCAAGGACATTTTTACGGTCACTTTTCTGAGCTGATCTATATTCATTTGAATGTAAATCAGTAAAGTTCATGAACTACCAGCCTCACACTTTATTTCTTCATCATTTTTTCTAATCAAATGTTGTACAGACAGACAATATTTGATTGACTGTTGCCCTGCATCTTATGTAGTTATTTATACTAGTGAAAAGGGAGTGCGAAGAGTGTATAAAATGCTACTAACTCAAAATAGTAGCAGCATTTTATGCCCATTTTGCAGTGATGTAAACGACTATGCAAGATGCAGGGCAACGAAGAACCAGGTGCTGTAAGCCTGCAGTTAATGAAAGGCTTTACTTGAGGAGGTAGCTCTTTTCCATATCAGAGCTACATGTAAAAGAAAATGGACATCGTACTTACCGAACTGACCATCACGCTTTATAAACAGTTCAATTACGCCATAGGCAATCGCGGTGGGAGCAGGAATCTCTAAGACCACATTGGAATCCTTTCTCACACTCCCATTTTCGCTCACTGAAACCTGAGGGACATATTCATCCACTGTTTATTTGATTCAGCTACAGAGCAACTTGCACACAAAATGAACTTCAGGGTAACACCACAAGTTAGATTAGGAAAAGAATTAGCTCAATTCTCCACTGTGCCCAAGTTAGGGTGACCAGATGTCCCGATTTTATAGGGACAATCCCGATTTTTGGGGTCTTTTTCTTATATAGGCTCCTATTACCCCCCCACCCCACCCTAATTTTTCACATTTGCTGTCTGGTCACCCTAGCCCGAGTCAAGATCACATGTGATATTAGATGTCTGCGAACATTTATGCCAGCAAAGCTCTCCATGTCTGAGCTCTGCCCTGTGGCAGGAGACAAGAGCAGCTCCTCAACCCTCAGCCTCCCAGCCCCAGTGTGTGCAGGGGGCAGCTTTCACTTATGCTCCTGGTGTAAAGTCCCATGACACCAGTGGAAAACTGGTCCTCGCTTTGCCATACTGCTGCTCTGCTCTGCCCTGCCCCCCCATCTTGACACCCCTCCTGCTCATCCCCACCCTCTTTACAACCAGGCAGCACAGGAGCTGGTAGAGCAGGTTAGCAGAGCTAGCTCTGCCAGCTTTATGCCAGTGGAGGCTCCCCCTACAGTGGGGATTTGTTGGTAGTTTGGATGATTTTGCCTCAGTTTGTTAGACAGTCATTTCAGAAGCACTTGTAACGCACCTGAAGAAAAACGGTAAACAATTAGGATCCTAGTACTCCATGGAGCTGGGTGACATGGCAAAACCTGGTTTCCAAATAGTCACTTGAATTTTTAAATGAATTGGCTTCAGCTGTGCTCTTGCCCCTTTAATGTGCTGTTTCTTTTAACATTTGTGTGATCTTATGTCATGGGCATGAATGTTCACAAAAGCTGAACAACAGGTCAAGAGTATTCATGGAAACCAGGTTCTAGATTCACACCAGAAGAGCCCGCACTCTCAACTAACGAAACAATGTATCGAATACTTGTGGTCCACAAGTTGTGGAGAACTATTTGCAACAGATACAGTTTAAAATATTGACAAAAATTGCCAAATACTTAAAAATAATGAATACATATGAGGAAACTGATCGGTTCTCAGAAAATTCATATGGAGGAAAAAGGGCTAAATTAATGGGATAACATGTTCACTGCCAATTATGTGCTTAGCTCTAGCAGTTAAGAGAAGGAACAGATCTATTAGATCAATTATTAAATCAAGGGCAGGATATGGTCAGTTATAATATGGTTTGTCCAAAATCAGGAGGAAAAAAGAGTGGAAATGTTTTCAATTCTCATTGTTTAATACCATAACTGAGGTTTTGAAGGCATCTAATGATGTTGAAGAAATGTGTGTGCTGCATGGTTGGTGGGTTGTTTTGTTTTTTTTACCTTTACAATTTTTGTACGGAGTCCCACCACGCCACCATATTTTGCTTCTGTCTGAATATGTTCAGATACCAAACACTTTTGAGTTGTTACTATCTTTTCTGTCAAGATACACAGTACCTCATGTTTTCTTCCTAGCACTTGTTGCAGTAAATTATTGTTTAGATTTATTGTTCTGAAATTTAAATTAAAAAAAAAAAAAAAGAGAGAGTATTAATAGCATAAACACTGCAGCTGATAAAACAACATTCTTCTTAATTGTATGCCCGGCAATCTTTGTAAGAAGCTTTTATTGTAAAGTATAAATGGTTTCAATATGAGTATTCTCCTCAAATTATGATGTTCTCTTTTGTTATCTGGTAGCAGCAAGACTGTAATTATCTGTTTGGAACAATTTAAATCCCATCACATTTAGTGAATTCTTGGTTCATCATTTCCAGCAAAAATGTCAGTCAAGGCAATTATTTAGTTATTTTTATTTGTTTAAATAAAAGCCAAATAACTTCAGAGAAATATAAGACTCCTTTGTGATTTGAAAACAAATAAACTGATCTTGCAAACATAAGGGCATATCCTCAGCTGGTGGGTCAGTTGTCACTGACTTCAATGGAGCTATGACAAGTTACACCAGCTGAGAATCTGCCCCACTAGCTTCAGAGTCTATTGCTGACTAACAAGCGTAGCCCCATTGAAGTAATTGAGTCACAGAATAGCCAATTCCCAAATAAGGACTGCAGTAAGTACCAAAAAAAGATATTTGTGGTCCATCCAGTGGCATACCTAAGGGTGTGAGATTGAAATTATTGGCTAGTAGACAAGGATGTCTAATTATACCCCAAAAAAATATTAAAAGAAAATTATTAAGGTTGCAAAGTCAAGCACTCAAATGCCAGAAAATACCAGAATTAATTTGCCTCCCCAGCCTCACCTCCAACAATCTCCTTGTCCCAATCTACTCCTTTTCCTCACCCTCTCCCCCCCCCCTCCCCCCGGCTCGGGTTTTTGTCCCCTCTGCATTTGAATCAGACAGCTTCCCCCTCCACGCTGTCTGGGTGCCAGCAGGGGTGAGATATTATTGAGAGCACAGGAGAGACTGGCTCCACCCTGGCACAGAGCAGCCGTTAAAGGGGAAGTCCAGCTTTGGACCATGGCTGGACCATGCTATATCACTCTGTGTTGATGGCAGCGCCGGCTCCAGGGTTTTTGCTGCCCCAGGCAGCAAAAAAAAAAAAAAAAAGCCGCGATTGCGATCTGCGGCGGCAATTCGGCGGGAGGTCCTTCGCTCCGAGCGGGCGTGAGGGACCCTCCGCCGAATTGCCGCCGAATAGCTGGACGTGCCGCCCCTCTCCCGAGTGGCCGCCCCAAGCACCTGCTTGTTCAGCTGGTGCCTGGAGCCGGCCCTGGTTGATGGTACATGCACAGTCTGGTCAACACTAGTAGCTGCGAGAGGTTCAAGCATGCTCAGTGAGAAAAGAATCTTCCAAGACTTTAGCTGTAATGCTCTAGCAAGTCTCGACTGAGCATGTCTGAACTGCAATTTTTCAAAAGCTTATAACTTGGATAGTTATATCAGGGGATAGCAAAAGGCACATCCCTGACACAAAGATCGCCCTCCTGCAAATTTCAAGTCCCTGCTCCAAAGCATGGGGGCAACTACAGATTTTCAAAGAAAAGGACACCAGAATTTTTTTAAATGGGAAAAACAAGATGATATTTTTCCTTAGCCTTGTTCTCAGAAACAACGCAACTGTTTTGGCTAAAAATGTTAAAAAAAAATCCGCTTGAGACAGATCTCCAACATTGAAAATTTCGGACCAATCAGTTAAAGTTTGCCAAAGTTATAAACAACTGAAAACAGGTCTTATAATGGGACGTTAACAGGCAACCTTAATAAGAAGTCATGCTCCCAACCCCACCTATAGTAACTAATTACCTCCGTTTTCTAATCTTGCTATTAATAAATCAGTTTTAGTGTCTAGTCAGACTCATGGCTGGTAAACTGGGATCACAACTAACCAAGTACTTTACACGGTGGAAGTAGATAACATTTCATAGATTTTAAGGACAGAAGAGACTGTTAAAATCATCCAGTCTGACCTCCTGCATAACACAAGTCACAGAACCTCACCCAATCATTTCTGTATTGAGTCCATAACTTTATTTCAGTGATAGCATACATCTTTTAGAAAGAAATCCAGTCTTGATTTAAAAAGGACTTCAAGAAATGGAGAATCCTCCCCGTCCCTAGGAAGTTGTTTCAATGGTTAATTACCCCTCACGATTAAAAATGCATGCTTTATTTCTAGCATGAATTTGTTGAGCTTAAAGCTCTTGCGTGGACTAAAAGGATACCCCGATTTTATTCCATGTCAGTTCCAATGCACCTGTGAAGGTCAAGGATACATTTAAAAAAATCAATTACCAGAACTGTCACATTCAAAAGATGGGGGGGTCAGGGGACATTAAGAGGGAGGAGCGATTCTGCCCCCTTTACTCATGTTGAGTAGCACCTTAATATGTCCCCAATTTAGCAAATCATCCCAACTCAGCAAAGCACTTAAGCATGTCCTTAAGTCCCACTAAAGTCACTCCTGAAGTAAGATGCTATTCAACATGAGAAAGGGTACCAGAATCATGCCCTAAAAATATCAAGAGACCGCAAGATTTTTCTAAGAAATGATTACATACTTCATTACCACATCTTCTGGGGTCTATGATAAAAGATTCAGTCCTGTCAGTGAAGTTAAAGGAACTTTTAACTGTATTCCATCAACTAAAATGTGTAAATTATACCAACCTTTTCTAAAATACTCATTTGAGGTTCCTAAAAGAGGTGTCATACCTTCTATGAACAGACAGCTCTAGCCAGATAGCTAGAAGATTAAAAGATTGCTTTCTTCTCCATTCTACTGTAAATGGGGTATTCAGAGGGGTTAAACTATAATGCCCAGAAAATACAATACAAAGACATGTTCTGCATCAGATTCATTTAAATCAATCTAGCTTCCCCCCCCCTTCAATTAAAAAGTTTAGACACCCCAGTTTCTGGAGCTTCAGAAGTTATACAGACAGCACATCATCAGATGGAAGTCAGCTTGGTTCTTTTATTTTCTTTAAAAAACAAAAAAACAACCCCTCCCCCCAAAAAACTCCCCACACCTTCAGACAATTTTTGATCCGTGTGGAATTAAGAAACCTCTAACTGTTTCTGTGAAAGCTCAGTCATTCAGAAAGAACTGTCTAGAAACCCTAAACATTGTGCAGATGAGGAAAAAATATATTATAAAACAATGCACCCAAACATTCCTGAGATTTTTTGGGGCTTTTATTTATTTTTACAAAGCTTAGTTTTATATCTGAAAGGTCAGGCTCTGAAATCCAAGAATTTTCACATGGCAACAAACACCGCTGTTCTTGGAAGCTCCCACTGACATGCAAAACTGGGGCTACTGAGCAGCATAGTAACTAACAGAGATTACACTTTCCATATTATTACTACTGTAATTAAGCTTTATGCAGTGTTCAGAAGTGTACTAGGCATCTTGAAGATATACAGCAAGATGGGTCCATGCTTCAAAGAACTTGCAATAGGCAACATAAGGACCAACAGGGATGCAACACAAGAACATTTCCCCCATGCTCTCTTGTTTTCATTCCACCTATTTTAGGTGGTTACAAACTTAGAGGACATCCTCCATTCTATCCAGTTATAGGAAAAGAAAAGAGAATGTAGAAAAATACAACCAGATTAATTTGGTACCAGAAATAGTACTAACTCGAGAAGTACTTCAAAACCTGCTTAAATTTTGTTAAAAATAATGGTCCTGCAGAGTTCAGTTTCATCTACTGCAACCGAGTTAATCTGGCTCAAACCCTCTTATACCCTTTGACTCTGAAGTACAGCTAACCAACTAAGAGTCCTGTGTCAAAACTGAAGCCTCCTATTCTCAGGTCCCAATTCCATTGACTCCAACAGGACATGCACTAAATGCTTTCCTGAATATGGTCCCCGTACACTAGCGGCCTCCCTCCTGTCCTCATTGATGTTAATGTGATCAGGATTGGGAGTGTAAAAACATATCTATAATGGCAATGATTAATCTTGAAACAAGTCTCTTAAGGACAACACAGTTAAATGACTTCCCACAGAGAGACACCACTCAGTTTATTTTCAAACAGCTATAAGATAAACATCTTAGCCCCAAGTCCTGCATTGTGATCTGCATAGGCAGATTGCTGAAGTCCTGGGATGCTGTCAACTGCTCATGTGGATCACAATGCAGGACTGGAGCCCTAGAGAACACTATGCTATTTTGGATGGGGAAAAAAAACAAAACTAAATCAAACATTTAATAAACCTCCTCAGATGAAGTAAATGAATAGCCATCTTATCTTAATTATCTTCAAGGACACAACATAACAAGGCAAAGGTTCAGCAGTTAAAGCTGGTTTTAATGTATCGGGGGACAGTGTCCACCATGCATCAGAGAATTCCAATGACTAGGGCAAGTCTACACTACAATCTAAGTCAACCTAGGTTAGGTCGACTTACAGGCACCGCAGTAATTACTCCAGTGGCTGATGTCCACACTACCTCCCTTCTGTTGGTGGTGTGAGTCCACACCAGGAGCGCTTCCATGGACTGAAGAGGGGAAGTGTGTGTGTGGGGGGGGGTGAGAGCCAGGATACTCAGCTCCACACAGCTCCCTGCTGGGAGCTTCTTGCCTTCGGTGGAGAGATCTGCACCTGGAGTCCCAGGACCTTGGGGGGCAGCAGGGCTCCCGGTGGGGAGCCTGAGTGGCAGCCCAAGCCTGTCTTGGAGTTGAGACCTGACAGCAGCCAGGCTAGGGAGCTGGGAGCTCCCCGGCCCTGAAATTGACAAGACAGCCAACAGCTGATGTAAGAAACAGTGTTCATGTCACCCTAACTACACTGACATAAACCCTACACCTCTCCTGGAGGTGGAGTTATGATGTTGGTGTAGTAGGGCACTTACATCGGTGGGAGCAAGGCTGTAGTGTAGACACTGACATAGGTCGACATAAGCTGCCTTGTGTCAACCTAACTCTGTAATATAGGCCAAGCCTAAGACACCTCATTCGCTCAGTTTTACCTTAGCCTTGTACTATGAGCATAGTTAACATGAGACGCGGGAAGGGCTAGATTAAATGACTGAGGATGCATACAAATGGAGTTGCAGTTTTTATTTCACAAGTCGTATTTTAATGCTCTTATTTATTGTATGCAACAGATCACTCTTCTAATCACTTTCACATTCTATTTTACATGCATTATCATTCATAGAATCATAGAATATCAGGGTTGGAAGGGACCTCAGGAGATCATCTAGTCCAACCCCCTGCTCAAAGCAGGACCTAATCCCAACTAAATCATCCCAGCCAGGGCTTTGTCAAGCCTGACCTTAAAAACCTCTAAGGAAGGAGATTCCACCACCTCCCTAGGTAACCCATTCCAGTGCTTCACCACCCTCCTAGTGAAAAAGTTTTTCCTAATATCCAATCTAAACCTCCCCCACTGCAACTTGAGACCATTACTCCTTGTTCTGTCATCTGGTACCACTGAGAACAGTCTAGATCCATCCTCTTTGGAACCCCCTTTCAGGTAGTTGAAAGCAGCTATCAAATCCCCCCTCATTCTTCTCTTCTGCAGACTAAACAATCCCAGTTCCCTCAGCCTCTCCTCATAACTCATGTGCTCCAGCCCCCTAATCATTTTTGTTGCCCTCCGCTGGACTCTTTCCAATTTTTCCACATCCTTCTTGTACTGTGGGGCCCAAAACTGGACACAGTACTCCAGGTGAGGCCTCACCAATGCCCATTGATCTGGGTTAACTTCTTATCACTCCACTGCATTCCTTTCAAACTTTTTAAAGGTGAGCTGAAATGCCTTACAAAGGAAACATTATAAAACACATTTGAGATGCTGGATACCTCAAATCACAGATACATTTACTTTAAATTCGGTATGTGTGTTGTAAGTTAAAAGATGAAGTGAAAGTTTTTATAACTCAGTGATGTTCTATGGCAATGAGTTCCATGGTTTAATTATACATTGTGTAATAAAAACTTCCTTTTATCAATTTTAAACTTACTTGGGCTGATCCTGCCCCCAATGAAGTCAACAGCAAAACTCCCATTGACTTGAAAGACAGTTGGCATGATCCTGCTCCCATTGTCTTTCAATTTTATTGGATGTTCTCCTCTTCTTGTATTATAAGAAAGTGCTCCTATTTACCCTGAGTACTCTCTCTCTCTGCTGCAGAACAGAGGCAGTAAAGAGAAAAATAGAGAAGCCAATAAAAGGAAGGAGCACGACAGACAGATACAAATCTAGAGACACAAACCTAGAGCCACCAGCTGAGTGGCCTCCTCGGGTCCCCTGCAGCCAGAGTTTCCTCAGGAGGGCTAGGACCACTCTTCCATCCAATCCTACCTAGATTTTCCAGGGGAACGAGATGAAAGGCCCGATCCTGCAAACTCTTTATGATAAGTACTCAGCTAGTTGCTGGGCATTCCAGAGAGGGTTTGCAATGTTGGGCCCTTAGGCACACCCACTGATGGGCAACCTCCTATCTTCTAGCACCACATATTTCTGCTCACCATTTTAAATCACCCACACTGCTGAAGAACCGTTTCCACGTGTGAACCGATTCCTAGCTGTACCAATCACAAATGGATGCTACCCCGCCCCCCCAAAAAATAAATGTATCTACTTCTTCACTTTATAAAAACGCATTTCTCTGACCTACTCAACAGAAATGTGCTAGTCGGTTCAATCTTCTCCACCTCACTTATAAAGCACAATAGCCTATTTCTTCTATTCAAATACTGCCTCCTACTTTACAATGTCAACTCTTGCAAAGCTTTATTCCTTCTCAGAACAAAAGTCTGTAGCCTGGTCTCAGACAGCAGAGAACACCAGCCTAATCCACTGTCACATTCCACCAAACACAGTTCCATATTATTTCCTTTATTAAGCCATTTAAAATCAGTTTTCTGAGTGATTTCTTACCATCACACCGTAACACAATACTTACTATAATCTCCTTAAATACAGTATTTCACAGTTCCCCTACAGAGACACCAGGCAATTACTCTATACCACATCTTCCCTGAGAGTACTAAAGACTTATGACGGAGTTCAAAAGGGGGACACTGCTCCTGAATTTTCTATACAACTTCCCGTACTCCATTTTTTCCTCTCTCTCTCTCTCTCGCTCACACACACCTACCTGATTGTATGCAATTCTGAGTGGTGACATTTTATGAGTTCACTTAAGCCATGTAATACTACTGATTAAAATCTACACTGAACAGATAACTGGCCCAGGTATCTTACCAGCCTCTAAGTATTTCAACAGTGCTCAAAAATGTGTTAGGTGCTTTAAAGAACAAATACAAACACACAGTTCCTGCCTTGATGAGATTACAATTTAACTTCATGCATTACTTGACAAGTGAGGGGGAGGAAGGACAAGATTAACAGCAATAAAACTCCCACCATTACTCAGTTTAGGCATACGTATATGTTATCTGGCTAATTAACTCATTGCATAAGCAATAAAGTGAATTTTAAGGTAGAATATACCAGAACATATTTCAATTTGGGCCTGGTTCTTTTAAAAATATCTTCATAAATGATTTAGATAATGACATGGACAGAACATATATAAAGTTTGCAGACGATACCACACTAGGAGGGGTTGCGAGTGCTTTGGAGGATAGGGTTAAAATTCAAAATGATCTGAACAAACTGGAGAAATGGTCCGAAGTAAATAGGAAGGAACAATCTATTGCACATGTACAAAATGGGAAATGATTGAATAAAGAGGAGTACTGCAGAATGGGATCTGGGGGGTTATAGCGGGTCACAAGCTAAATATGAGTCAACAGCGTAACACTGTTGCCAAAAAAAAAAAAAGAGGCAGACATCATTCTGGGATGTATTAGCAGGAGTGCTGGAAGCAAGAAATTCTTCCACTCTACTCCACACTGATTAGGCCTCAGCTGGAGTATTGTGTCCAGTTCTGGGCACCACATTTCAGGAAGGATGTGGACAAATTGGAGAAAGTCCAGAGAAGAGCAACAAAAATGATTGAAGGTCTAGAAAACATGACCTATGAGGAAAATTTGAAAAAATTAGGTTTGTTTAGCCTGGAGAAGAGAAGACTGAGAGGGGACATAACAGTTTTCAAGTACATAAAAGGTTGTTACAAAGAGGAGGGTGAAAAATTGTTCTTGTTAACCTCTGAGGATAGGACAAGCAGCAATGGGCTTGAATTGCAGCAAGGGGGGTTTAGGTTGGACATTAGGAAAAAACTTCCTGTCAGGGCGATTAATCACTGGAACAAATTGCCTAGGGAGGTTGTGGAATCTCCCTCATTGTCTAATCTGTTCTTAAAAACCTCCAAACACCTGTCAGGAATGGTCTGGCACGATTACTTAGTCCTGCCTTGAGTGAAGGGGATTGGACTAGATGACCTATTGAGGTCCCTTCCAGTCCTACACTTCTATGATGGTATAAAACAAAACAACAATTACGATTGATCTTATTTTCTAACAAATTGATTAGTAGTAGAGCCTCATTTATTCACCCTAAGCAGCTGCAAGACAGTGAATTACTGCATTTTGTGAATTAGCAACACAGTTCAGCAAACACAGCAAAAAAGAGCAAGGATAACGTATCACAAAATGTGCTTTGTTCATATATTTGACAAGAGCATTTTAATTTTAAATTATTTTTAATACTTCATATTATGTTAACAGATGTGTGGCATATTTTGTAAAAGTAATGATATTTTACTTATGCGGGACCTTACATCACACCATTCAGCTGTTAAAGCCTTGCTAAAAAGGGGATACGCCATAGGTTTTTGTAATTTAATTATGAGCTTTACTCCGGTTCTCCTTTAGAAGGCACATATAAGGGGAGGGAAGCTGATTTTACACCACGCAGCACAGTATCACATTCTGTACGTTGAGGACAAATTATTTTTCAAACTTTATTTAAACTTTTGAATTATATCACAATTCAAGTAATGCAAAACAAGCACTGCATTTTTGCAAAGAAACAATTAGAATATACATTAAAAATGAGCAAAATAATTAAAGATCCAGCAAACCTGGATAAGAGTCATTTCATTAGGTGAAATCAAGTAAACATCCCCTTGATAATATATTGCTTAAAATCAAACCCTCAGTTTCAAGGTCACCAGTGTTTCTTAATGTTATCACATAATGTTTTATGAGCAAGATAATAGGTAGATGCTGAAGAAAAATTTGTGGCACATCATGAAATAACTAACATACAAATACAGGAAATTTCAATTTTAAAGAACTGCCACAGCCTCAGTATGGTAAATTCTAAGGGCCATACTGCTTATGACCAGGGACACAGAAAAACTGCAAATTAATCTTGTTCTGTAATCTCCCAACTCCTAGTGAAACTAGGACTGGCTGGAATATTGGCAATATATTTTGTATCATAAGCGTTAATAAGTTATGAAGTGTCTTTTCTAGAGAAAATGAGCCAGATGCTTGGGTGCAATGCAGGCATATTGCGCTGGCATACTTCCAGTGCAAAATCTGCATAAACAATCCAGTGAGACTCATATACAGAGCATATTACCTTCAGAAAATTAAGGGCCTCAATAACTGGTTTCTGAGTCTAACAAACCAAGGATTCTGCAGTCCCATGTGCATTCCCACACTTTAGAAGCCAAATATATATTTTTACTAGATTAGGGCTTGTATTAATTTAATACACTACATTTACAAACATGAGGTGTATCATTGGGATCTTAATTTTCATTTTAGATATTCACAGATTGGTGTATACTTTATGACCATCCCAAGTGGAATACAGATGTTTGTAAATGTGGTTTAATTACTGTGAAGATTGTGAGCCCACAGACATTGGATTAACTTCAGAACATTTCCATTTGCTATGGGAGAGTTGCCTGTTCTAATGGAGCAGCTAACTAGCTTTTTCAAAACTCATCTTTTCCAGCGGATACTAGGCATGATCTAGTGTGTCACTGTCATGCTATCTACTCTAAATATTGAGATTTTTCTTCTTTATACTATATATAAAGTCATTTTTGAATCATGGCACACACATTTGCCATGATATTTATGTTTTTAATCAGGAAATTTACTAGGAAAGTAACAAGGTGCCTTTCAACAGAGCAAGTTTGATGGCTGTTTGTAAAGACTCATGACAAGTAGAACAGCAGGCAATTGTTACTGTGAGAAATTGATTACTTTTAGAGCATCTGTTTAAAGGAAATTTACACCGCTTTAGACAACTATCATGCAGCTAGCGAAAAAACTAATTCTTCCATCTCATTTCTACACCTGCCACCTCTCATCATCATCAGAGCATTAGCAACGGTTGTTAAAGTATGTTGCATTGAATCTGATAGATTAAGGGCTTGATCCTACCACATGCTCAGTACCCTCGACTCTCATATGACTCATGCCCCAATCCTGCAAGGCAAAGGGCACAAGATTCCCACTGAAGTAAGTTGGGTTCCACGAAGGGGTCTGTCCATGGACAACTCGCAGTATGAGGCCCTTATATGGGATTTAGGGGCACACAGATTGGCAGGAGGTGCTCCGTACATTATGGAACTGAGCCCCTGACTTCGGAAGTCTATTTTTCTCAGGTTATAAGTGAGTCTGTATTAGTGATAGGAAAGTGCTGTAAAAAAAGTTTTGATTATTCATTTAATTTTTAAATGAATTTTCGTTGACATATTTCTCCCCTTTTGTATTTCACGCCTATTAAATTTGTGCAATCAAGTTTTACTAGCTTGAACACTCAGAGAACGGATTTTAAAGCTTGCTTACTAGAATACTGGGTATTTGAAGTTTGGTTTCCATGAGCATTTGCACTAGACATCTGGTGAAGAAAATCCTCAAATATTCTAGTTTGTAAACAACCAATATACATTAAAAGAAAAGTATTCTTACACAATCCTTACACAAGACTTACAATCCAAGAAACTGCCTGATTCTATTCCATATCTTTGGCATTCCCTTTTCCTCTCCCATGGTTCGTTACTCCCACTGATTACAACCTGTCTAAACTCAGGCTCCAATCCTGCACCAACCACCAAACAAGCAGATCCCTGCACCCACAGAGGGAGGATTTGGCTCCAAGTTAAACATGTAAATTCAGTGTAAAAATAAGCCAGTTGAAGATATTTTAAAAATATCTTCATTATTCCTTTTTAAACTTTACATGGATGGCAAAATTTAAAAAACCTCATACCTTCCCTTGAGGTCTTTCATAAGCTGCTGCAAATCAGCCTCCTGCTTTTTTAGGTGTCCAAATGAAGACTGGCTTTCTACAAAGCCTTTTCCTCCAGCACCCAGGTTGATCTTTCCAAATGAAGTTTCAATACTTCCTCTGACAAAGTCTTCAAACTTCCCCTCATATTTCACAAAGTCAGACTCAACAACAACTTGGGGGGGAAAAAAAACACAATAAAAAAAATGACTAATGCAGACTTGAAAACAATAGATCCTGAAACAGTAGCAGGATGTGATTGAAAAGCAGAAGCTTGTGGAAAATATAAACAGGTAAATAAAGTCACATAGAAGAGTTAACTGGCCTACAACCCATATTTACTATTTTTCATTTTGGCATTTTAAGGAAATGTATGATGATTATAGTACTGAGTTCAAATCCTATGAGAGGTTTATAAAGTACCCTAGAGATTTTTTCCTGCCATACACAGAATTAATACACAACTCAACTACCTATGTTTTCAGCTTTCTATTATCTTGGTTCGTCTTATCAGGGCCTGAGCCAAAACCCACTGAAGCCAATGGAAAGACTCCCATTAATTTAAATGGGCTTTGGATCATGGCCTCTATGCCAAAAAATATAACACACTCTAGGCCAGGGGTCGGCAATCTACGGCACGCGCCCAAACATGGCACGCAAGCCGATTTCGGGTGGCACGCCGCTGCCTGCCGCAGTCCCAGCCCCACTCAGCCCCCCCGCCCACCGCTCTCCCCTGCGGGGGCAGGAGGCAGAAGCTTGGACCTGCGGCAGCCAAGCTCCCGCCTCCCCCGCTTCTTCCCCCAGCTTGGAGCTTTCCTGCCCCTCCTTCTCCCTCCCGACAAATCAGCTGATGGCCGGGGGGAGGGGGGCGGAGCCGAGCCGCAGCATGCTCGCTGCTCCGTAGAGGAGACAGAGAAGAGGTAGGGACGGGGCCTTTGGGAAGCGGGTGGAACAGGTCATATCCCTTCCAGCCCCCTGCCATGAGCCGCTCAGGGCAGGGGGCTGGGAGCACCCCCACAAGCCGAGCACCCCAGCCCTCTGTCCTGAACCCCCCCCACACCCAGCCTTCCAGGGCCGGCGCTCCCATTAGGCGACCTAGGCGGTCGCCTAGGGCGCTGCTATTTTGGGGGCGCCTGCGCCCCCGCCGCCCGTAGAAATTTGGGGGCGGGGCCTTCCGCCGCCGCTGTTGGGGGCGGGATTTCGGGGGCGGGACCTGCTGGCGCCGCTACTGCAGCCTTCTGCCCTGCACCTCCACACACCCCCAGCCCTCTGCCCTGCACCCCTGAACCCCCTGCACACCCAGCCTTCTACCCTGCACCTCCACACACACCCAGCCCTCACCCCTGAACCACCCCCACACCCAGACNACGCGAAACCTTAAATTAAAGTGAATAAATGAAGACTCGGCACACCACTTCTGAAAGGTTGCCGACCCCTGCTCTAGGCACAGAACTCAAAATTGGGAACTGTTATGTGCAAGTTATAAACACAGATCACTCCAGATTACTTGCTTATGTTGGACAGTCATGTCTGCCTAGAGATACTGACCTTGTTCATGCTATTACCCTTTTGAATGTTAGTCTAGCAATGGTGTAACTCAATGGGAACAACTCGAGGAAACACAACTACAGACACGCCACACAGGAGATGACGACATGGGGGATAAAAATGCCTGAGCCCTGTCTACACAAGCACTTCCACTTTTGCTACCACCAGCAGATTTTCATTGGTACACATTAGCATAAACCAGCATCAGAATCAGGCCCAGACTCCTTCACTTGCTGGTCACTCAATCAAATCTACGTTTAGTCACCTGTGACCAAAGGTCTTCAGTTTTGGCAGAGATGCCAAGGATTAAGCAGACAGGAAGACTGAGCTCTCCCCTGTATACAACTGGAGCTGGGCTTTCCAAGTCAGGGTTGATCAATATTGGAGGGGGCCTGTGGGAAAGCTTGCATTCCTGCTACCTGCACTGTTTCTGTTTTGGGGATCAATGTACAACCTTGTTCTCCACGTCAGCTAATTAAGCATCTGAAACAAACAACATATTTAAAAAAAAAAAGTATTATAAAAGCTCAGACAGCCATCAAGATTGATTTGCCCCAAATTCATCATTTGCCCCAGGGCTTGAGGATTATGAGATGCGTCTCACCTCACCTGTGGAGGGGCAAGAGGTAACTGCTGAGCATATCACAATGCGCTCTCACCTGGAGTGCACTATGACTGCACAGTATTACCACACACTGGAGCCTGACAGTGACTCTGAAAGAGCTCTTCAGAATGTCAAGCCATAAAATAATATCATTTAATAACACTGTCATTTGGAGTCTCCAGCATTCAATCACACTACTCCCACTGGACAAGACATTTCACTTTTTAACTAACCTTTTATTAGTATTGTTATTAGCTAAATGACAAGTCAAGTATAGAAAAGATCAAACCATCTCATATTTAAAAGTGCTGAATATTTCAGAGCCAAAAGAAACCCTGCAGTAACATGCTGTAAGAACTTTCTTTAATAATGGTTAGAACAGATTGTACTTTGCATTCTTCTTATCTACTGTAATGTCATATAAGTATAGTTTTACCTGGTTTTATAGGTTTGTCTTCAGTAAGCACATCATTCAGCGTGACTGTCAAGAAATGGTACTTCGGTTTCTGCCAGCACCACAATTTCTTCTTCTTTGTAACTAAGTTCAGAATCTGTAATTTATCTGAGTCATTCAAGCGGGATACAGGGATCAAGTCACCGCCACAGTCAGTTTCTCTCACAAAATTTTTTGTTGCTTTTGCAAACATCTTGTGGAATCGTTTAATATCTGAAAGAACAAATCCCCTTTAAAAGTACAATTGGAAAGTATCAGTGCTTAGTTGTCCCCTTTAAAGAAGCTTAGGGCTGGTCCACACTAGGGGCGGGATCGAACTAAGGTACTTCGACTTCAGCTACGCGAATAGCGTAGCTGAAGTCGAAGTACCTTAGTTCGAACTAACGCGACTTACCTCGCGTCCGCGCGGCGCCGCAATCGAAGTTCGCGGCTCCCACTTCGACTCCGGTAACTCCGCTCGCCCTGCAGGAGTACCGGAGTTCGAAGTAGCGCGTTCGGGGATCGATTTATCGCGTCCAGACAAGACGCGATAATTCGATCCCCGATACTTCGATGGCTACCCGCCGATTTCGGCGGGTAGTGTAGACGGGGCCTTAGAGATTTAGAGAGTTAACATGAGAATGTCAGTATTAGTATCTCTTTGTTTAAGGGCCCACCTCTACCCAAATCAGTGTATTTCACAAGATTTTTCTAAAAATTTTCTGAAACCATACAGAGGAAACAGTGAAAATGACTACATAAAGTTTATAAACCAAGGAAAATATTTTTCTCCCATCTCTGTTTTTATATGCCCATGTGTTACTTGTACCAACAGTTAAGTAAAATATTTTCAGAATGAAATATTTTTAACTTGACAGTGTTCTTTTAAATCCGACTGCTAACGCTGAAGAGTTCAAGTTGAAATGTAAAATGTCTTATCTGTCCATTTCTTTTCTTTGAAGCTGTATATTCACACATTCTTCATTAATTATCTGTTCTGTTCCACACAGATATTAGATTTGTCAATTAGAGATGCAGACCAGGATAGGGGAGGACAGACTTCAAAGCAAGGACAGACACTCGGTGAGCATTGGTGAATATTGACAGAAAAGAGACAGAAGAAAAATACTGAGGGGAGCTTGGCCATAGAGCTCATTTCATTATTAATAGAGGGAAAGAAGAAAATATATTTACAGACAGAAACTTGCCCTTCTGTTAACTCTCCCAAAATTCCATTTCAGATAATACTTCACGCAGTGTTAACCAATTGATGTTCAGGTATTTTTTCATGAGACCCCTGTGGCCTATTCTTAGTTCTATATTTAAGCAAGGTTAGTAAAAGGTACTTCCTGACTACACAAAAAAATGGAAGGAATTTTAACAATGTTTTAAAGTCAAACAATATTTTACCTAAAGGTCTTTCATTTCAGCACTTTCATTATAAACTGCTATTGCAATGTACTTGAGGCACAGTCCAAAGCCCAATGGGAATACTTCCACTAACTTCAGTGGCTGGTGGATCAATTCCTTAGCTCTACATTTGTTCAGATTCTTGCATTCTCAAACTTCCACTCACATCCCCAGTTTTAGGCTCAATGAAAATTTAAAAATGACATGCATATGTACAAATATGGGATACATTTTCAGAACATTTTAAAAAAAGACAATTGTTCAACTCCATTTATATTTGGAAGGGAAGAACAAACAACAACAAACAGGCAGGGTTTCCCCCATAGACTTCTACTATGGTGAAGCGGACTTCTGAAACTAACCTGACAAATTATTTGTAGTGGAGGAGGAATACCAGAGAAATTCTCACTCCCTGCTGAAGTATCTGTTACCTGTTTCTAAATGTCCAATGACTTCTCATCCCCAAGGAACATCATTTTCTTCTCCTCCTCTCTCTCAGTACACACATACGCCTGTGGTTTGCATATCCTTTACTCATTATGCTGAAATGGAGTCAATCAGGTCTGCATAGGCAGACCCTTCTACATATGAAGAGGGCCACTGACTTCAAAGAGGTTAATGCGGAAAGGAGGTTCACCACTCACACAGATACAATTGCAGAAATGGATCCTAAAAATGACACATCAGTTACCTCAGTCTACTCTACAGCACCCTCATCTTCTAGGAATTTCAGAAGTCATAGAATCATAGACTAAGGTCAGAAGGGACCATTATGATCATCTAGTCTGACCTCCTGCACAATGTAGGCCACAGAATCTCACCCACCCACTCCTGTATCAAACCCCTAACCTATGTCTGAGCTACTGAAGTCCTCAAATCGTGGTTTAAAGACTTCAAGGTGCAGAGAATCCTCCAGCAAGTGACCCGTGTCCCACACTGCAGAGGAAGGCGAAAAACCGCCAGGGCCTCTGCCAATCTGACCTGGAGGAAAATTCCTTCCCGAGCCCAAATATGGCAATCAACTAAACCCTGGGCATGTGGGCAAGACTCACCAGCCAGACACCCAGGAAAGAATTCACCGTAGTAACTCAGATCCCACCCCATCTAACATCCCATCACAGGCCATTGGGCATATTTACTGCTACTAGCCAAAGATCAAGTAATTGCCAAAATTAGGCTATCCCATCATACCATCCCCTCTATAAACTTATCAAGCTTAGTCTTGAAGCCAGATATGTCTGTTGCCCCCACTGCTCCCCTTGGAAGGCTGTTCCAGAACTTCACTCCTCTGATGGTTAGAAACCTTCGTCTAATTTCAAGTCTAAACTTCCTGATGGCCAGTTTATATCCATTTGTTCTTGTGTCCACATGGGTACTGATCTTAAATAATTCATCTCCCTCCCTGGTATTTATTCCTCTGATATATTTATAGAGCGCAATCAGCCTTCTTTTGGTTAGGCCAAACAAGCCAAGCTCTTTAAGGCCACGGCTACACTGGCGCTTTACAGCGCTGCAACTTTCTCGCTCGGGGGTGTGAAAAAACACCCCACTGAGCACAGCAAGTTACAGCGCTGTAAAGCGCCAGTGTAAACAGTGCCCCAGCTCTAAGCTAATCCCCTCGTGGAGGTGAAGTACCTGCAGCCCTGGGAGAGCTCTCCCCTAGTGCTGGCACGCGACCACACTTGCACTTCAAAGCGCTGCTGCGGGAGCGCTCCCGCGGCAGCACTTTGAAGTTTTGAGTGTAGCCACGGCCTAAGTCTCCTTTCATAAGACAGGTTTTCCATTCCTCGGATCATCCTAGTAGCCCTTCTCTGTACCTGTTCCAGTTTGAATTCATCCTTCTTAAACATGGGAGACCAGAACTGCACACAGTATTCCAGATGAGGTCTCACCAGTGCCTTGTATAACGGTACTAACACCTCCTTATCTCTACTGGAAATACCTCGCCTGATGCATCCCAAGACCGCATTAGCTTTTTTCACGGTCATATCACATTGGCGGCTCAGTCATCCTGTGATCAACCAATACTCCGAGGTCTTTCTCCTCCTCTGTTACTTCCAACTGATGCGTCCCCATTTTATAACGAAAATTCTTGTTATTAATCCCTAAATGCATGACCTTGCACTTTTCACTATTAAATTTCATCTATTACTATTACTCCAGTTTACAAGGTCATCCAGATCTTCCTGTATGATATCACGGTCCTTCTCTGTATTGGCAATACCTCCCAGCTTTGTGTCATCCGCAAACTTTATTAGCACATTCCCACTTTTTGTGCTAAGGTCAGTAATAAAAAGATTAAATAAGATTGGTCCCAAAACCGATCCCTGAGGAACTCCACTAGTAACCTCCCTCCAGCCTGACAGTTCACCTTTCAGTATGACCCGTTGTAGTCTCCCCTTTAACCAGTTCCTTATCTACCTTTCAATTTTCATATTGATCCCCATCTTTTCCAATTTAGGCAATAATTCCCCATGTGGAACCGTATCAAATGCCTTTGAGGTAAATTAGATCCACTGCATTTCCTTTGTCTAAAAAATCTGTTACCTTCTCAAAGGAGGAGATCAGGTTGGTTTGGCATGATCTACCTTTTGTAAAACCATGTTGTATTTTGTCCCAATTACCATCGACCTCAATGTCCTTAACTACTTTCTCCTTCAAAAAGTCTCTAGATTAACCTGAATCTCAATAGAAGAATCTAGAACAGCTTTCTGTTAAGATTAGTTTCTGCTACATGAAGGCATTATCTTGTTTTTTCAATTCAAATTTTAAACCTATTAATCATAGAAATATCATTGTCTCCTTGAACTTGATGCCAACTAATCCCACATACCCTTTTCACAGACTTCCATTCAGATAAAATTGTTTCAAAGGGACACTTCTAGTCTCAGTGGTAAAACAATGTTCTACTGGGTTTCCTAAAAAACTTTAGGTGTGCTGGGGGTGGGTGGACTGCATTGAGAGGACATTACCTTTGAATTTTCTTACTTTGGAGGTTTATGTTAGACCAGGGCTTGGATTGACAGAACTAGAGGGAAAGCTATTCCCCATGTCTAAATGAAACAAAGTATTGTAGACTGATGAAAGAAACCAGCAGAGAAGAGGAGGGGTGTTTTGCTTGCTTAACTGGGGACTTGAGCTAAGCCTTTAAAATGAGTTTGCATGTGGGATAGGGAGGGGACAGTGTTTAATAAGAATATCACTAGAAAGATGCAGAGGAAAAACATGTCAGCTAAACTCAGTCCCGTCCCGTCCCCCCATGATGGACACCTCATTATTCTTTGGAGTAGAGATTATCTTTTTTTTTCTGTATTTGTGCAGTGCCTATCACAGTGTGGTTCTAGTCCATGACTAGGGCTTGTAGGTGCCACAATAGTACAAATAAATAAAACAATCTATTTAAATAAACATCTCCCTGTACTTCATAATATTTGTATACATTTACTGCAATTCCATAGCTATATGTTTAGGAACATTACCCCAGTAATCTGTATTTAGGAATATTAATTCTACAGGAACATTTTACAAGGGGCAAAGAGGATTGTGAAAGTGAGTACATTTTCCTCTGGGCAGCAAAACAGGAAGTTTCATGAAAGTTACCCAGTATTTCCCATTTGTCAGTATATTAAAATGTAATTTAAAAAAAAAATCAGTTTCGACTAAAGGACAAAATTGCTCAAAGCCTTAGGCAGCTCGAGGAGGAAGGCTGATGTTGAGGATGAGAGCAATACTACAAAATGTTAGAACATTGATTACAAATTCAAGTTGTTAAGTAAATACTTCATAGGAGGGTCCTTGTGTACCAAACAAGTCTGAAGAAGTAGCTTGACAGTCCAAAGAGCTGTTAGATTTTATATTTAGTGAAGAACTGCAACAGAGGAGATATCCTTTGAATTCTAAGGGGCCTGAGTCTATACTGAATTATACTGAGAAACAGTAAAGAGAGTAGGTAGCAACAAGCAGCATGTACATTTTATTACCCTTTTATAGCAAAATTTGGAACTTATTTTCATGGCCTTATTTTTCTAGATAACTTAAATTTTTAAAAACCATAAAAGCAAATGCTGAAAGGTCAGTGTGGGAATTATTTTGGGGAAGTTCTAAACACAGGTCAGACTGGGTCATCACAATGGTCCATTTAGGCTTTGGAAAAAGTTCATGCAATTATTCAGCCCTCAAAGGAGTTAATTTCAGGCCCTCCTCCCTGCAATCCTTGGAAACACATGCACATTATTTAGCAGCACTGAAAAGAGGATTGTTTCCAATTCTGTTTGTCTCTAAGGGCTAGTCTACAAAGTTGTACTGCATTCACTATAGCAGTATAATTAAAGCAGTAAAAAAAAAATCCCTCCCATGGACAAGAGTTTACACTGGACTAAATTGCTTATGCTAGCACAGTTCATCCCTTTATAGGCAGGGGTGCAAGGTATCCCTAGAACTATTTCAGTTTAAAAAATAAAATCACCCCCCCAGCCATACTTAGGCCTTAGCGTGTGTCTTCACAGCAGTTTGCCGTTTTAACCCTGGGGCGTGGATACACACACCCGTGGTTAGCTAGACTGACCCCACCCCGTCTGAAATCACCCTCGGGGCATCCAGACACGAAGTCGCGCCGATGTAACTAAAGCCCCGCTAAAAGCAGCCGGCGCCGGAGGGGGACCGGGGCTAGGACCAGCCGCTCCTCGCCCCGGGGACGCGCTGCCGAACAAAGGGAGAGAGCGGGAGGGCGAGTGCGCCGGGGGCTGGGTGGAGCCTTTGCAGCGCCCTCGGGGGGACGCGGGGCAGCGGCTCCCCTTCGCCTTCCCGGCATACCGGGGTCGCCACCGCGGCGCGCCCGGCTCGTACTCACCAGCCCGCCCGTGGCTCGCCCGGCCGCAGCCTGCCCCGCGGAGGACGATGCTCGCCGCGCTCTCTAGCCCATTGGCTGGTGCCCGCAGCCGCGCGCTGCCCAGCACAGCCTCACTCGGGAGCTGAGTTCGCCGGGCCTCGGCAGCGGGGCTGGAAAGGCGGGCCTGGCTTGGCGGGGGGGTATTATCAGCTGTTGCACGCACGCTCCGTGGGAGGGGGGTGGCTCCCTGACTGCGGGGTGTGGGTGTGTGTGTGAAGAGACACGCGGCAGCACGCTCCGTGGGAGGGGAAGGGCGGGCAGGCAAGGAAGCTTCTTGCCTGGGTTTGTGGCAAAGCGAGCAGCTGAAACTGGAAGGGACCAGCTGCAGAAGAGGCCGAAACTGTCCCTTCCCATCATGGTTTCTCTCTGCACGCCAGGGGAAGCGCTGGGAGTCCAGAGCAAGTCTGCACAGAACCTGCAAAACCAGCGACTTCCCCTGCCACACTCTAGTGGAGTGTTTCCTATGACATGTGCCTCAGCGGCGCACAATTCCACAACGGCGGCGACTGTCTGTAGAGGCGTTGCCAACCCAGCTCCAGGATTGTCCTGGAGTTTCCAGGAATTAAAGATTAATTTTGAATTAAAGTTTATGTCATGTGATGAAACCTCTAGGAATATGGCCAACCAGAATTGGCAACCCTAGCGTGAACACCCGGGTAATGGAGCCAAGGTAGCAGTTCCACCAGATCAGTAAGGCCCCAATCCTGCAAACATGCTCATGCAAAACTTTATTATTGGAGTAACCCCTAGAGTTAAGCACATGAGGAAGTGTTTGTAGGATCGGGCCTAAGGCCTGGTCTAAAAATTACATCAACCTACCTACAATTCTCAAGGCTGTGAAAGATTTCACGCCCTGTTTGACAAAGTTAGATTGACCTAACCCAGGGCTGGCGCAACCCATTAGGCGACCTAGGCGGTTGCCTAGGGCGCTGCTATTTTGTGGGCGCCGGCGCCCTGGCCGTCAGTTCAATTTTGGGGGCGGGACCTTCCGCCGCCACTGTTGGGGGCGGCATTTGGGGGGCGGGACCTTCTGCCGCCTAGGGCGCCGGAAGAGCTGGCGCCGCTACTGACCTAACCACCCACTTTAGATGCAGTTAGGGGTTTGTCTTCACTATGGGGAGATCCACGGTGCTGCAATCGATGCAGTGGGTGTTGATTTAATGGGTCTGTGAAGACCTGGAGGGCAATGAAAATGATCAGGGGGCTGGGGCACATGACTTATGAGGAGAGGCTGAGGGAACTGGGCTTATTTAGTCTGCAGAAAAGAAGAGTGAGGGGGGATTTGATAGCAGCCTTCAACTACCTGAAGGGGGGTTCCAAAGAGGATGGAGCTCGGCTGTTCTCAGTGATGGTGGATGACAGAACAAGGAGCAATGGTCTCAAGTTGCAGTGGGGGCGGTCTAGGTTGGATATTAGGAAAAACTGTTTCACTAGGAGGATGGTGAAGCACTGGAATGGGTTACCTAGGGAGGTGGTGGAATCTCCATCCTTAGAGGTTTTTAAGGCTCGGCTTGACAAAGCCCTGGCTAGGATGATTTAGTTGGTCCTGCTTTGAGCAGGGGTTGGACTAGATGACTTCCTGAGGTCTCTTCCAACCCTACTCTTCTATGATGCTATGAAATAAATAGTATTCTATTATTGTTTAACAGTGCGATTAATCACAATTAATTTTTTAAATCACGCAATTAATCACAATGAACTTTTTTAATTGCTTGTCAACCCTATTATTTTCATTCCTTGCCATTCAGGAAACAATATAACTGTTTGTAACATAAATTAACATGAAAGGTGCTTCCAACAAATTTTAAAAAAATGCCATGTTAACATGAGGCATTACACACTCACAAAAAATGTACTTTATTGCGCTTATGTAGTGCTTTTTGTCTATAGCTCTTAACATTTTTAATAAGGATGGGAAACATCATTATTCACATAGTATAGATAATTGTATTGTATTGGATAATTCTAGGGACTAGAATTGCCTCTAAGGCTTTAGCTTCACTGACACAAAGGTGGTGTTTTTACAGATAGATAATTAGTATCTCGCTGAAAATCCAAAGTGGATACAAGGCACTTGTAGGTGTGTTTTTATTTAGGGATAAGAACTAATGTGTATGAGCTATCCCACTGTAAAACCTCAGTGGAGACAAGGCACTTTAATTTTATTATGAAGTAGATGAAGCAAGGTCAGCCAAAGGCAGGGTGGATAGAGTACTGACCTCCCCTAACTACCTCCCGATATACTTTTTTCTTTTTTTACCCAGTTAGATACCTCCCGATAAACACTATAAGTGCCTTGTCTCCACTGAAGATTTTACAGTGAGATAACTATTGTGTGTTAGTTACCTTGATGTAAAAACAAACAGACCAAAAAAACCACCACCTTTGTCTCATCAGTGAGGACAAAGTCTAAGTCACCTATTCAAATCTGGCTCATGTCACTAGTGGCCAAAAATCTGCTGGAGGTTCAGTGCCTATATAAAATGAGTTTGGTGGCGTCTGCCCCAGTTCTCCAGGTTGTCTACAACTCAAAAGATGTCATCACAATTGGCATTTTTGTCATACTTAGCAGAGTCCAAGGACTGAATGACTCATGGTGACTGAATTACCCTCCTATTCTGAGATGTAGTCCTTCCATAACATGCTGGAGGCTGGTTTTGTCAGGATGGCTTGGGGAAGCCTGTTCTACTACTTACTTTGCTTGTTCAGTTTCTAGTGCAGTCCAACTGACACCTTTCATAAGAATTAAGATAGAAATGAATTTCCTAGCATAAATTTAGGTCCAATTCCCAATCTAGCCCCAAATCTGGAGCCACATGGTATAAAACAAGATGCAAGTAAATAAAAAAACATAAAAGGTAGCGGGGGGGGGGGGGATTTATGAAATACACTGTGAAACTATTTGTATGACACCATACACATATACTTATAAGATCTTTGAATGTAGCTCTGCTCTGGGCTCCTAACTTTGCTCTTAAAGACATCAAAGGTCTGATTCAAAAGAAGTATATTTGGCTTTTACACCTGGCTGCAGAAACAGAAGGAAGTCATTTTTTCAAGGAATGTGCAACTTTGCATAGAAACCAGAGATGCCTTTTTCTCATGAATCACACCACACAACAGGTAGCTTCCTTGAGTGTCTGGGGGAAGGAGTTCTACGCTGCAGTGAAATGGGCCCAGATCCAGGTATTTAGGCACCCATTGAAATCAATAGGAGTTAGGTACCTAAATTCCTTTGAGGATCTTGGCCATAATGACAAAAATGTCAAATCACTAGCTGTTAATAGACCCAAGATTGGGCTTTGGAACAAAAAGAAGCTCAAAGTCAGATGACCTTAAATTAATGAACAGCCCCTGGTTAGGTGTAACGGTTCCTTTAAAAAAAAAAAAAAAAAAAGGCAGGCCAATTACCAGTTTTTCATTCCATCCTACTAAATGTCCCAGCTTCTCCTATGCATTTCAGTGAGGTTTAGATCTGACATTCCATCCCTTAATAGCCCTCATTAATACCCTTAATGACTCAATAATACTTACTGTTTTTTTTTCTTTCTATGGTTCCAGCTGGCTAAAGGCTTCTCAACAAAGAGCAGAAATGTAACTAACTAAAAACTGTGAAAAGTTACAAAACAAAAACTAATGACAAATTTTTATAAAGGCAACACGGCCTAATAATATAAAAATGGAGACAGAAAAAACAAAAATCCCTACCATAGCCCATCCCTTAAAATAGAGCCTAATCCTGAGAGAGGCTCAGCACCCACAGCTCTCTCTGACTTCAGTGCAAGTGCTCAGCCTCTCTCAGGATCAGGTCACAGTTGCAGAATCACCAAGTCTTGTGGATGACAGTAAGAATCTCCCCCACCAGCCACTCACAGATGCCATCCATTCTCGTTGATGGGTCTCTTTGCAGTTACGACCTCTGAGTAATTGTACATGGAAGTGCCTAGTAAAGCTCATTTGAGAAATCCAGCCAAGATGTCAGTGAAATGGATCACCTTGGAAACGTCAATAGGAAAAAAAAAGTATCCACAAATTGTGAATCCTGTCAGCCAGCTTGGGGTGTCTCTTATTGATAGTCAGGAGCACTACTGAACAAGTGAAATCCTCCTCACTCCCCCAGTGATATTTCCATCTTACCAGTGTTTAAGTTCAGCTAGCTGTCATGTATCCAATCTGCAACATGGCAGGAATCCTGACAGTTTTGAGATACACTCACTTTGGTTGGAAGAGACAGTAATTTAGATCTAGGTATCATCATTCTGATAGCTCAAGACCATACAGTTCTATCAGTTTTCACACATTCTACACTGGTGGCAAACCTGATCCCTGGAACACTGAATATGGAAGGATGCCTGAGGCAGATGAGTAATCACTCGTTCTTCAGTCAGAATATAAATATGTGATGTTCAGACATGTAGGGCAGTTGAAACTGATAGAAGGAAGAAAGAGATCTTGGAATCATTGTGGATAGTTCTCTGAAACCATCTGCTTGATGTGCAGCAGCAGACAAAAAGGCTAACCGTGTTAGGAACCACTACCAGAGGGATAGATAATAAGACAGAAAATATAATGACACTACAGAAATCCATGATATACCCACATCTTGAATACTGCATGTAATTTCATAGAATCATAGAATCTCAGGGTTGGAAGGGACCTCAGGAGGTCATCTAGTCCAACCCCCTGCTCAAAGCAGGACCAAACCCAACTAAATCAGCCCAGCCAGGGCTTTGTCAAGCCTGACCTTAAAAACCTCTAAGGAAGGAGATTCCACTACCTCCCTAGGTAACCCATTCCAGTTCTTCACCACCCTACTAGTGAAAAAGTTTTTCCTAATGTCCAACCTAAACCTCCCCCTCTGCAACTTGAGACCATTACTCCTTGTTCTGTCATCTTCTATCACTGAGAACAGTCTAGATCCATCCTCTTTGGAACCCCCTTTCAGGTAGTTGAAAGCAGCTATCAAATCGCCCCTCATTCTTCTCTTCTGCAGACTAAACAATCCCAGTTCCCTCAGCCTCTCCTCGTAAGTCATGTGCTCCAGCCCCCTAATCATTTTTGTTGCCCTCCGCTGGACTCTCTCCAATTTATCCACATCCTTCTTGTAGTGTGGGGCCCAAAACTGGACACAGTACTCCAAATGAGGCCTCACCAGTGCTGAGTAGAGGGGAATGATCACATCCCTCGATCTGCTGGAAATGCCCCTACTTATACAACCCAAAATGCCATTAGCCTTCTTGGCAACAAGGGCACACTGTTGACTCATATTCAGCTTTTCGTCCACCGTAACCCCTAGGTCCTTTTCTGCAGAACTGCTGCCCAGCCAGAATTTGGTCACCTCATCTCAAAAACAATATATTAGAATTGGAAAAAGTATGGAGAAGGATAACAAAAATGATTGGGGTATGGAACAGCTTCCATACAAAGAGAGATTAAAAATACTGGGACTGTTCAGCTGAGACAAGAGAGGACTAAAAAGAGATGTGATGGAGCTCTATACAATCATGAATGCTATGTAGAAAGTAAATAAGGAAGTGTTATTTACCCCTTCCCATAACACAAGAACCACGGGTCACCTAATGAAATTAATAGGCAGCAGGTTTAAAACAAACATAAGGAAGTATTTCTTCACACAATGCACAGTCAACCTGTGGAACTCATTACCAGCGGATGTTGTGAAGGCCAAAAGTATAAATGGGTTAAAAAAAAATTAGACAAGTTCATGGGGAATAGGTCCATCAATGGCTATTAGCCAAGATGGTCAGGGATGCAACCCCATGCTTTGGGTGTTCCTAAGCCCCTGAGTGCCAGAAGCTGGGGCTGGACGACAGGGGATGGATCATTTGATAAATGCCCTGTTCTGTTCATACCCTCTGAAGCACCTGACACTGGCCACTATTGGAAAACAAGATACTGGGCTAGATGGATCATTAGTCTGACCCAGTGTGGTCATTCTTATGAAATTACTTCACTGGTGAACAAGAAGCCAACACAGAGGCCAAAGCGCTGAGGAAATACAGCCTATCAGAGAGCCTGTGTAAGAATCTCTTTGCCACATGCTGAACCTCTTGATGGTGCTGGACACCAACAGCTGAAGCATGAAGTCCATTGTATAGAGCTGCATGAAAGAAATGCACTACTAGCTGAACCAGACGAAAACTGTAAACATGTGGCCAGTGTGACACAGGAGAGAACAACATTCAGCACCGGACAGGGATGTGACCCAATTGGTTACATCACCCAAATGAAAAACAAAAAACAAACAAACAAACAAAAAGGAGACAAAATGAGACAAGCTGATCAAGAACTGAAAAAGATATATCACAACATTTCACCAATGGAAAATACACTTCACCTGTAAATAGTGACCCATACAACATGAGGGCAGAGAAGTATGAAGTGAAAAATTCAAAAGTGTTAAGATGTTCCTCAAATGCCTTGGTGTGAGAATCCTCTCAATTGTGTCTGAACTATGGTAAGAGAGTAAATAAGATTTAAAAGCCACCAGGTGTCAGTATTGTAGAAAGATTACTTCCTTGCACTGCTTAATGCTACAGCTTATATTTTTATTTTATATAGTAGTATGACACTGATTTATTTTTCAATCATTGATGTAAGCATAAAATTAGCTGCAAAGGGAAATTTCTTAGACAGAAAATAGTCAGTACTGTAGATCTATGGCCTGATTTGTACTTCTCTTCAATCCTTTAATTATGTGCATGTATTAATATGTACTGAATAAAAGTCCTATTAATTGTCATTCAGAGGTTTTACCATCTGCATCTGTGCCTATTAGAGAACAATGAATATATATATATGCTGCATGATTTCTTTCTAGTAAGACTTTAAGAAATCTTGCAAAGCTCTCTCTGGTTCCATTTCAGGCCTCTCAGCCATCAAATTGGCTGGAGAAGGCTCCACTGGTCTAGATTCCTTCCGGGAAGTAGGATGAAGAAGAAAGACGGGGGACCTTTTTGGTCTTTATTTAGAATTTATGGCTGTTTTGTGGAGCAAATTTCCTGTTTAAAGATAACCAACAAAGAGATGAACAATTGGGTGCCCCCTGCATTTGGCATTTTCATTTCATATGAAAAATATCTGAGTAGTTTTTCATTAAAAAACAAACAATCCCCCAAACCTTGCTCGTTTTTGTTTACTAGGAAGAATCTAAGATTTTTTTTGAAATTTTTTCCCACCATTGCTGTTGGTGGTAGCAATGTTGACAGCTCTACCAAAGCACCAGCAGCCAGCAGTGTGTTTAACAAACACCATGTTATTGAAACTGCTCAGAGTATTTCTAACAGACACAGTGGTTAAGAGGCCAATGAAGAAGGTTAGAGGCAGAAGACATTTAGGAACTATTTTGACAAATTTGCTTATGTGCTTATTAGCTACCCTTACAGGAGGAGGAGAAGGGAAAGAGAATTATTTACAGATCTTTTCAAGGAGAAGGCACTTGGATACTATGGTGATGAAGGACATAAAGGAGCCTAGATAGACAGACAGATGTGCTTCAATATAGCTTTGTTAGTTGATTTAAATGTAATGCAGAAGTCACCACTTGTGTCTGGGATGTTGAACTTGGC
The DNA here is from genome assembly GCA_003942145.1 of Platysternon megacephalum. NCBI lineage: Eukaryota > Metazoa > Chordata > Testudines > Platysternidae > Platysternon > Platysternon megacephalum. Next base: position 2,737,936 of record QXTE01000086.1, read on the forward strand.
TTTGAGAAAGAAGTTACCATATTTAGTTATAGCTGAGAAGTACATTATATTGTTGGTCATTGCTAAAACATTTTTACTCTTCCTCAAGGAAAGGTTGGAGAGGATGAGAGATGGGATTTTGAGATTGTCAGACCTTTTTAAAGATCTACCCTTGAAGACCTAAAAATATGATGGTTCTTAGATCAGAAGATTGAAGAAGGAGATTGGTCAAATATGGCAGAAAGAAGAGGTTGGTTCCTTCCTAGTAAGTGGCATAGTGTTTTGGTTGCTGGTTGCTTTAGGAACCATTCAGCTATGCCTCTCATATAATATAATGGAGAATATATGTAATAATAAGTCTGATAAACTCAATCCTTCAGTAGCTAAGTGATACTAAAACCATAAAACATGGACTAAATGTAAAACATAGAAATGTCCTCTTTATTTCCTGTGTAAGAGTGGTAAATTAAGGGTTAGGAATGGATAATATTACTTGCCTACTTCCAAGGTTGCTTCAATAATACTTTATTAAGAACCATCTGGTCTTTTTAATGTTTTATTAAGGACCATCTGACTGCTGCATTGTTCAAGATATTGAATATTAGGATTTTAGCATAAATAAAGCAAAAGAAATAGCTATGAAGACCACAGATAAGAGCACAAAACATTTTTATGTAGGTCCTACATAAACTTTAAAAAATCCAAAGTATTTAAATATTCCACACCAGAAGATAAGAATTTTTGCAAATATAGATTAAAATTTGGAACCAAACTTCTTGACAGTATCTCTAACAATTATAAGCTTCTGTCTTATACATTTAGGAGATTGCCTTCACATATTTCAGAGTGGTAGCCGTGTTAGTCTGTATCAGCAAAAAGAACAAGGAGTACTTGTGGCNTTCACATAGTTTATGAAGTAAAGAACAGACTATACTAGAATAAGAAATATTAGGGCTTGATTTCCAAAAGTGCTGAGAATCCAAGCTGTTAACTCCAGGTGGAGTTGTGCGTGCTCAGCATGTCTGAAAATCAGGCCATTCATCTTTATATATCTACACCAATATATCTTTGGGACTCTACATTCTTTGGTGCAATGACTGTTACGATTATGTATTTGTATAGCATCTAGCACAATGGGGCGCAACCTGGTTGTGGCCTTTTAGGTGCACCTGCACTATAATTGATTAATAATATGATTCTAATAACACAGCGTAGGTTATTACATAATTATTATGTTATAACATTTATGTTACTAATCCAAAGAGCTAATACATTTGGTGCCATTTGTACTGATTCTGTTAACTGTGTCAATTATGTGGCACCAGGGGCAGATTGAAAGCTAAAGGCCAGTGGGCAGAAGAACTAGGGAGAAGACCTTAGCCTCAGGGTGGTGTTTGGGGATGAACCTTTGAAACTGGAAAAGCAGATGGAGTTAATTGATCAGCAGGAGTGGAGCTCTGGCTGCTGTTGAGAAGCTCATGTCCTCTGCAGAGTGGACCACGACTGGAATAAAGACTCCCCTTCTCACCAACCTGGTAAAAACTCTCCAGGGTTGATCTAGCTCATATGACCCTCTCTCTTTTTTGCACACACACCACAACCAAGCTAAGTCCCTGATTAGTGGGCACATGGAGTTTGGGCAGTATTTTCCAAACAGCCCACAACACTTGACTACAGCTGCTCACAATTTACCAGACCCATTTGCGTATGTATTATACTGGTGTGGGGAGCCAGTTTTAGAAACTTAACATACTGTGTCTCCCTTTTTTGCTTTCCTTTTTCTGTTCCTTCATTTATTATTTCTAGGATCCTGCTGTCCCTCTTCCTTCCTCCTGACTTTCTCAATGTCATTTTATGTTCAGTGTAATTTCTCCTCTAGAGCTGGCTGAAAACTGGAATTCCCATTCTATGGGAAACGCCAACATTTCATTCCGAAACAACAGAAACCAAAATTCTGAAATTTCCCACAGAAAGAGAATTTGAAAATTTAATTTAGAAAAAAATCAAAATGGTATTTGACCTTTTAGAAATGTCTCCAAGGCTGCCAGCTGGTTGGAAAGCCTGGGAGCCCCAATGCTTCCAGGCTGCTGAGGAGCAGGGAGCCTGGAACTCCAGGATCCCCACCAGGTGAGCTGCTGCTGCGGAGTTTGGCAGGAGACCAGGTAGGGTTCCACTTGCATTTCATCAAAACTGACACGTTCTTTTGGAACATTTTAATTGTGATAAAATTGGCATTTTCTATCAGAAAAACATTCTGTATGAAAAGCTCTATTCTCTTCTCTCCCTTTCCCTTCCCCATTTTCTTTCTTTGTGTTGTTTTCTCCTTCTTCCATTTTCTTCAATAAAATCCTCTCTTTTGCTCTCTCTCATCTTCTGCAGTCTCTTTTCTACACAGACCACAACCAATTTTTCCTTGTCACTGCAGAATTGGCATGTGGTCTGACGACACCTAGTGTCTAAAGTGAAGAAGTTCATAAGCTGATAATGTTTGCAGCATGGAGATATGGGACACAGATTTACCAATCTCAAATGTTTGAAAATTAAGCATCATCCTACAAAATGTATTTGAAATAAATATAATCTGGTTCTGAGCCTTTAGGGGGCACTTGGGTCAAGTTTTCAAGCTTTTCTTCTCAACAATAACTCACTTATTGTTTCCTTTTATATGAAAGCTGAGATTCTTGCATAATTACATGATTCCAGGAGCTGGGGCTTCATACACCAAATATTGGGAGACTTACCATAAAATCAGAAGAGCTGGCAACACTGGAGGCATATTGCTGAAAATTACAAGGGTTGCCAGTTGTGTGGGAAATTTGATACCAGGTATGGTGAACAAATACACAGGGGCTAAACTGGAAACCAAAGAGGCTACCTGTGAGGAAGCAGATGGGGAGAGATTTAACAGCCACCTCCGTATGCCAGTGGAATATTGGAAATGGCCAAAACTGCCCAATTCCAGATAATTATTACTATTTATATTTAGGCTTGAAAAGATAACATTTTTATTGGTAAATGTCAGTAATGTCAATTTTACCCTACACACGGAAACCAGGAAAAAATATTGCCACTGCTAATTGGAATTTATAGATAAGCAAAGTAAGAAAAATGCTTCCTGAGCACTTATTAGAGTTTGATGCAAGTGTATTTACTTTGTATATTTTCACGTGATGTTGACAGTTTGGGTTTTAATAGTTATACAGTTTTAACTTTACTGTCATTAAATAATTGTCTGACTCCCCTCATAGTCTGATAACACCCCTTCCCTCCTAATTTCCTGGAACTGTGAAAATTTAAATAAATAAAAAATAAAATCCTTAAAACCCAGCATTTTGCACAACTGTGAAAATTTAAATTGATAAGAATGTGCTTAAAAAGCCAATTATAAAAAAAAATCTAATTCTGCCTAGCCTATTTATATTGCAGCAGTACCTAGAAACCAGAGCCCCATTGTACTAGACACTATACAAGCCTAGAGCAAAGAGAGGGTCCCTCCTCAAAGAGTTTACAATGTAAGCTGGGCGTTCAGTCACAGGGTTCCAACAAACACTCCAGCTCGTCTCTCCTTTTGAGCTTTCTGCAGAGCTGAATGGAGGGTTAGGTTGGAAGGTAAGCGGATGAGCGGCTGCTGAGGAAGATGATGCAAATAGCCTCCATCGATGGCTTTCTTATGGGTGGCTGTGGCCTTTTCACTTTGCAGCGGTTGGAGACATACTACCTTCCATGGGACAGGTCTAAGCCTGGACTGATGAGACTGAGCCACGGCCCTCCAGGAATTACTGGCTGTGCATCAGGACATAAGTGATGCAGCCTTTGATCGAGAGGGAAGACGAGTTATGTCCTGCTAGCGAGTGTTAAGCTAACAGGAAAAAATGATTAACTGGTCCAGGCAAAGTGAATACTCCCTTGTTCTCTTTACCAGGACTTCCTGCCCACATACTTAATTTCCATGAATTTTATACATCCTTTCCTCCCCGTCATTTCAAAGTCGTGGGTAGGCGCTGGCATTTGTGTGCGCCCTCGTCAGCCCGGTATTAATGAAAAGTAATAACATAGCGTTTCTGGAGTACTTTACATGTTCAAAGAGCTGTGCAAAATTGACTAATTACTGTCAGGGCCTCTTTTACCAGCTGCAAATTTGGTTGGAAGGAGGCGTAACAGAGCACACCTGGCTCTGCTAGGCTCAGATAAAGTCACTCAGAGACCCTTGGGTTCTGAAACCACTGGTGCTTTTATTTACAAGTTTGTGCACCAACCACCTTCTCACCACACAGCGTACACAGCTCTGGGTTCCTGGTGTCTGAACCCCGGGGGGGGGGGCAGGCACTCACTTGCTGCATGCCTGTACTCTACTCCCATCACCCTGGCTTCCCTCTTCCCGGCCTCTTATATAGCCCTGGGCTAATTGGGCTGGCAGCTGGCTCTCATTCCCCAATTAGGGCAGGTTCTTTCCAGCCAGCTCCACTTTATTCACCTAAATGGGGCTGGCGTGGCAGGGGGCTGATTCTGCAGGCTTTCTGCTCAGCACCCTGTCACAGGAGGTTTAAATTATTTTCTGAATAAAGACAGTTGAACACCTTTCAAGTGTCCCTGAACAAAAGACCCTCACTGTACAGCAGGGCAAACAGGATGGGTTTGTTTGAGCCAGAGTTTCTATAGCTTAAACACACTGAAGCAGTCAACTTGTTTTGGACAAGCACTGCAGTGGATAACTAGGCAATGAGCATCCATCTTCCGCTAGCTTCATTTTGTCCTCCCTGCCCCAACATTTAATCTGGCAGACACAAAAGTCTGGATTTTGTTTATTTTCTGAAAGAAGGCTAGGTAGCAGTTTAGGACAGAGAAGGGAGTGGGTTTGCCATGTTTTGGTATATATAGTACTAAATCAAGTAACTAGTGGTATATAATTTTATTTTCCTTTAGAATAAATTACACTTGTTGTAATTGGTCTCCTCAGATTGTCTTTACTTGGCCAAAGCTCCCATTGGAATCTGTGGGGGCATTGCCTGAGTAAGGATTGCAGGATAAAGCTCACTATTTTAAAACCTTTAAGAAAATGCAGTCTTTTTCAAAGCTATTTAACAATTCTGTATCTTTAGCTGCTTTCAGAAGATTTGTTTCTTTGACTAATGGGTAAGTAGCATACATTGAATACAAGAAGGATGATCTCTTGACTTCACTCCATCTTCAGTTTGACAATGACTGTTTACTTTTGTGTCTGGCACCATTTCACAATGGTAAATCACTTCTCTCTTTCAGCTGTTAGACAGGATCTCGTCTAGTGATAAATCCATGTAATCTTTCCAAAATTCCAGACATTGCAGCAATGTTCTGATAAAAAACAAAGAGAAAAATACGTTTCAAGCCACCTATTGTAATACTTCTTTTTAAACTAGTTTCTAGTGCAGTCTTTTGCTTAAGATAAAATCTTTTCATGCCATTTTTAAATATTCCAGTAATGATATGTTTGGTGATACAGGAAACTCAATTTTTGGTAAAAGAAAAGTATTGTTAATTATGCAAATGTCATTATTTTCTGATTACTATCGTTGGCCTTGCGGCAACAGAAGTTAAAATGGAATTACAGGAAGCATTTCAAATAAAGCTTAATAAGAGAAAGTAATGTCTCAACAAGTTACAAGAAGTCAAATCACTGTTGAAGTCTAAGGAGGTACAGACCAGAACTTCAGCTGGTGTAAATTACTGTATGTACAAGTTCTTCTATTCCAGGAATTCACTGTTTTGTTTTTCCAAAAACTGTAACAGTTGCATCAGTAAATTCAAGGGGCCAAATCCTCAGGTGTAAATCAGCATAGCTCCATTGAGTTCAATGCAGCTATGCTGATTTATATAATTTGAGAATCTGACGCATAATATTAGGAAATAGTTTTCTCAGTAACAAATAAAGAGCGGTGTTGCAGATACAGGGGGGGAAAAATCAAAAGTGTACACCAATAGTGATAAATTACAGCATCCAGGCTTTCTACTTGACCTGATTTACAGACTTAGGCCCTGGTCCTAAAAATTCTTGTGCATATGCATAACCCAATGGAACTAAGTCATGTGTGTCAAATTAAGCATTGACATAAGCATTTGCAAGATGGGAAACAAAACAATTTTATTAAAAATTTAACATTCGCAAAGAGCTACGATACAGGGCTAGCGTATCTCGAATGTCAAAATGTATCCTTATACTTAGAGGCAGTAGTAGTAGCATCTCAAGTCATTGTGTGGCAAAGGCTGACTTTTAAAATGGAGACTACTGTAGAACACTTGGACAACATAATGTAAGTACAGCAAATGTGGCTCATGAAAGTGTTGTGTCCAGTTTAGACTGGAAGCTCCTAAGGAGTAGGAACTGTGTAGTGGGTTGTTTGTGCGCACTGTTGATGCTTGGTCTATTATAATGGCCATTGGCAATCTGTAGAAAATATACCACATGCTGCAGAATTTAATCCTATAGTCTATGTGGAAATGTTTTGTGAAGTCTGACATTTTTAATGCCCATTAACTCAACACACATACAACACATTAATAAATTGTCTAATCTAGTAAGTTAACCGCATGTTTGTCTTTTGTATTCTTAAAAAAACAACCATTCACCTTCCTCTTTAAATTGTCACTTTTTTCCCTACTCCCTCCCCCCCATCTCTTCTCCCACATCTTCCTTTCCCCTTAAGTCTTCAGTCACTGCACCCTATTCCTCTTGAGCCACCAACCTTGAAGATCCTGCTGTTTTCACCCCCAATCAAATATTTTATAAAAAACATTTACTTCTGTGAAATGTTCTTTACAATTCCTCCAGCCACACTGGCTCAAGTACATTGCTGATCATGTTGATAAAACATCATGAAGATGTTAACACCTCACTGATATGAAACAGGGATAGTTCACTGACGTAGGGCCAAATCCTCAAACCAGCATGTGGCCAAAGTGGCTGGATTTCCCTAAGGAAACGAGCAGGAAAGAATTCTCACTCGCTGTAGCCACACTTACCTTGGGCTTCTATGCTTGTTCTGCCTAGTGAAATGACTGTAATCTTATGGTAGTGAATTCAATGATCACATTCTCCCAGCTCTACCATGGCATGCCCCCAAAGCCAGGAGCGCCGCAAGCTTTTTCGCTGCCCTAGGCGGCGGAAGGTCTGGCCCCCGAAATGCCGCCCCCAACAGAGGCGGCGGAAGGTCCTGCCCCCAAAATACCAATGACAACCGGGGTGCCAGCGCCCCCCAAATGTTAGTGCCCTAGGCGACCGCCTAGATCGCCTAATGGGTTGCGCCGGCCCTGCCCAAAGCCCTCTCTACAAGCAAGGTGTAGGAAATGCAGCAGAGCTGTGCTCCAGGCTGATCAGAGTATATTCCATCTGTATGGGCTCCCCACATCCTATTCCACCCATCCCCTGTGCAGCCAAACTACACCTCAGGACCCCTGCACCCATAAAAGGAAGGGCAAGATTTCCACCATAGTGTTATTGATTCAGTATCTGTGTGTGGACTCAAGAAGAAAGCACTGTATTGGTTCACATTCATGTTCTCTCTGCAGCCATAAGTACTAGTTTTATGTTTAAAGGTTTTGTTGCCGATAGCATGTGAAGACTGTGGTCTCCCTAGATGTGTTATAGCATATTTCTGGGCTGTGCATTTTTCTATTGATCATTCTCATTAAGATTAACCTTCTCTTCGGTGTAAATGTATTCCATGATTTTCCCTCCATCCACTCCTCAGCATAATATCCATGATGTGGTGTTTTATCATGTGTGCAGATAAGGGTAAACAGTCACATAACTTTGCCATTCCCCAGTGAAGTCTAAGTCCTAGGAGGATTGTGAAAGAGCTGCATTAGCTCCACCAGATGAGAGTACTTCCAGCCTGTACATTTTGAAGTATAAGATCATAAGGCATTACAGCAGATAGAATTGTTGGCGTCTGTATAAATGACAGCTGAAATAAATCTGAACAAAAATGAGGATGTTCTGTGACCTTTCAGATGTAATATTTATTAACATCTAGCTAAACTGGTTAGAGAGAGAAAACAAGCCATAAATTACACAGTAGGATGATCCAGTATTTTTACAGGTTTCAGAGTAGCAGCCGTGTTAGTCTGTATCCGCAAAAAGAACAGGAGTACTTGAGGCACCTTAGAGACTAACAAATTTATTTGAGCATAAGCTTTCATGGGCTACAGTCTACTTCATCAGCTGCATAGAATGGAACATATAGTAAGGAGATATATATACACATACAGAGAACATGAAAAGGTGGAAGTAGCCATGCCAACTCTAAGAGGCTAATTAATTAAGATGAACAATTATCAGCAGGAGAAAAAAAAACTTTTGTAGTGATAATCAAGATGGCCCATTTCAGACAGTTTGACAAGAAGGTGTGAGGATACTTAACATGGGGAAATACATTCAATATGTTTAATGGCTCAGCAAATGAAGAGGACAGAAGTGATTCTGACTATGGAAGTAGTATCTTCAAAATAGACAGTTGTGATAACTGTAATGAATAAAATACCTTCCCTGCATAGTGTCTAGTCTCTAGTGCCCCACTGAAAATCAAATACATCTTTTAATTCTTTTAACAGTTTAATATTTGTAATAGCTCAGACATACACGATACACTTTTCCAAACACAGGAACTAGCAAAAAACAAACAAGAAAGGACATGATCCTGAGAGATTCTGAGTATGCTTAACTCCCACTGAACTCAGCAGAATTGAGAAAGCTCCCCCTCTCTTGTGGAGCAACCCCCAAAAGGCCTCATGTAAAACAAAAATGTGCAAAGCTCAAAACAGTAACAAGAAGTATTGAAAGAATTTGTATAAAAATAACCATTTAAAATAATCTTTAATACATGACAACTGTTTACATATGGGTTCAACTAAACTTGTTTTATTGTTCTCAAAATTAGAAGCTGCAGGAATTCTTTATAACAGCTGCAACATACAATAGTGCAATTGGTGATATGTTTAGGCATTTATTAAGTTTTAACAGGAAAGCTAGTTAACATTTTGGCACAGATCCGCAAAGGTTTCAATGGAAGAGGGAGCCTACTTACCTTTGATGATCTGGGCCTTTCTAACTCCTTGTTGGCTTAAGACCTTACTCAATGGAGGATTGCCCTCAGTAGTAGCCTGGGCGGTACTGAGGATAACACAGTAATGTATGGCTGAGAAATCTATTTACAGCAAGTATATTTAACTCATGAATAAAACACCCATTAAATGGAAAGGAACCTTCCATTTTAACTTCACTCATCTTTCCAATAGTACCACTAGCCCCTAGTGATTGCAACAGGAACCAGATTCTGTTGAGGCGATGGCTTTCATCAGTTTGTATTATGGGCCAGATTCTGCTTTCAGTTATATGGTTGTAAGTCGCAGATAACTTCAGTTGACTTCAGTAAGGTTAATCTGGAGATTCTGGATGTACTGCTCAAAGCGGGATTTGGCACTGTGTATTGATTATTTGTTAAGCACTAGCAACATACCCCAAGCTGTACAAAACTAGGGCCATGTCTACACTTACCAGGGATTGACGCTGCTGCGATCGATGCAATGGGGGTCGATAAAGCGGGTCTAGTGAAGACCCGCTAAATCGATGGCAGAGCGCTCTTCGGTCGACTCTGGTACTCCACCAGAGCGAGAGGAGTAAGGTAAATCGATGGGAAAGGATCTCCCGTCAATGCAGCGTGGTGTAGACACCGCAGTAAGTCGACCTAAGCTATGTTGACTCCAGCTACATTATTCATGTAGCTGGAGTAGTGTAACTTAGATCGATTTACCACCATAGTGTAGACAAGGCCCAAGGAAGGTAGAGTCCCTGCCCTGAGGAGCTTATCCCCTAAATAGAAAACACAAGAATGTACTCAAAGAATGCAGATCAGAGGATGGTGCTAATTTAGGACCCATTTCTGCCACCCTTACTCACCATGAACAGTATCTTACTCATTCCTGGAGTAGTCCATTGGTTTTGTGACTACTCTAGAAGTAAGGAAATACTCAAAGTGAGGGAGAGGGTCAGAAGCAGGCCTTTAGGCATAGATTGCTTGGTTTAAAGTAGTACAGTGACCACTTTTACTAACATGATTTAGCATTTGTGGACTTTTGAACAGTGAGTTTTGGGGAGGATTTTTAATGGAGAGAGAGAGTTAACCACAGGTACACTAGGATAGGGGTGAGTGTCCAGGCAGGTGGGGTACCAGAGAGAAACTAAACTGTATGACAGACAACTGTAATTTTTGTCACTTTGGCCATGTCTACACTATCAACTAAATCAGCGCCATTGCGATCGATGCAGTGGTGTCGATTTAGTAGGTCTGGTGAAGACACGCTACGTTGATGGCAGAGCACTCTCTGGTCGACTCCAATACTCCACCAGAGTGAGAGGAGTAAGGTAAGTCAATGGGAGAGCATCTCCCGTCGACGCAGCACAGTGAAGACACCGCAGTAAGTGGACCTAAGCTATGTGGACTCCAGCAACATTATTAATGTAGCTGGAGTAGCATAACTTAGGCCCACATATCCTGGTAGTGTAGACAAGACGTAAGGTGTAGAGAGAATTTTTCAAATCGTCATTTTGTTTATGTTGTGGTTTGTCCATCATCTTGGTACCCCTTATTATTGGGCCAGTTGGTGCCCTTTTCAGTTAAGGCGGGAAAGATGGTGCCATGTGACCTAGGTAACAAGAGGGCATAAAAAGTTTGTGCATCCAGTGCCAGAGACTGCCCATCCTGTTGGCAGTCCAGTGTTTAGGGTGTCTTAGCTGAGACTACGTGTCAACAAAAGAAGAGAAGATCTGCCTGCCATTCCCATTTCTGATCCTGAGTGTGTCCGCTCCTGAATCCTGTGTCGTGTGGTCATGTGTCTCCAGTTCCTGATGTTGTTGGTGAGCCTGCTGTGCCCCTGGATCCGTGTGTGTGTTTTCTGTCCATGATAGCCTGTGGTCTGGTGATGTACTGACTTACCTGAATTAGTTGTATACCTACCTTGTTTGGGGTCCTTGACTTAAGGCCAATCTATTGAATTAACAACCTGATGAAAGCCATCGAAGTTACCCTTCGATGTGAACTGTTATTTAGTTGGGAGTCCTGTTTAATAAATTTGATCTTGTTTGTATTTTATATCCTGTTTGCTTTGTGTTATTCCCATGAATATCACCCCCAGTGACAGATACAGGAGGAAGTACGGGTCTGTAGGATGGGGGCAGGTAGCTAAATTCAGTAGCTCCCTGTTGAATACCCTTTCTGGGTTAACAAAAGAAGGTAGAATCTCTGCCCTGAGAAGCTTATCCCCTAAATAGATAACACAAGACTGTACTCAAAGAATGCAGTTCAGAGGACGGTGCTAATTTAGGACCCGTTTCTGCCACCCTTACTCACCATGAACAGTACCTTACTCATTCCTGGAGTAGTCCATTGGTTTTGCGACTACTCTAGAAGTAAGGAAATACTCAAAGTAAGGGAGAGGGTCAGAAGCAGGCCTTTAGGCATAGCTTGCTTGGTTTAAAATAGTACAGTGGGCTTAGCATTTACTAACATGACTTTGGGCCTTTGAGCAGTGAGTTTTGTGGAGGATTTTGAATGGGGAGAGAGAGAGTGAGTGTTTGCCACTGGTACACTGGGATAGGGATGTGTGTCCAGGCAGGAGAGAAAAACTAAATTGTATAACAGACAACTGTATTTTTTGTCAGTTTGGCCATGTCTACACTACCGATGATGCAGTGGTATGGATTTAGTGGGTCTGGTGAAGACACGCCAAGTCATAGAATCATAGAACTGGAAGAGACCTTGAGAGGTCATCTAGTCCAGGCCCCTGCACTCGCGCCAGGACTAAGTATTATCTAGACCATTCCTGACAGGTGTTTGTCTAACCTGCTCTTAAAAATCTCTAATAATAGAGACTCCACAACTTCTCCAGGCAATTTATTCCACTGCTTAACCACCCTGACAGGAAGTTTTTCCTAATGTCCAACCTAAACCTCCCTTGCTGCAATTTAAGCCCATTGTTTACAACCCTCCTGCTGATACATCCCAGAAAGATGTTTGCTTTTTTTGCAACAGTGTTACACTGTTCACTCATATTTAGCTTGTGATCCACTATGAACCCCAGATCCCTTTCCGCAGTACTCTTTCCTAGGCAGTCATTTCCCATTTTGTATGTGTGCAACTGATTGTTCCTTCCTACATGGAGTACTTTGCATTTGTCCTTATTGAATTTCATCCTATTTACTTTAGACTATTTCTCTAGTTTGTCCAAATCATTTTGAATTTTAATCCTATCCTCCAAAGCACTTGCAACCCCTCTCAGCTTGGTATCGTCCACAAACTTTGTAAGTGTACTCTCTCTGCCATTATCTAAATCATTGATGAAAATATTGAACAGAACTGGACTCAGAACCAATCCTTGTGGGACCCCACTCGTTATACCCTTTCAGCATGACTGTGAATCACTGATACCTACTCTCTGGGAACTGTTTTCCAACCAATTTTGCACCCACCTTATAGTAGCTCCATCTAGGTTGCATTTCCCTAGTTTGTTTATGAGAAGGTCATGTGAGACAGTATAAAAGCTTTACTGAAGTCAAGATAGACCACATCTACCTCTTCCCCCCCCATCCACAAGTCGATGACGGGAGAGTGCTCTCCTGTCGACGTCTGCAGTCCACCTCCTCGAGAGGCAGAAGCTGTGTCGATGGGAGAGCGCTCTCCCATCGACATAGCACAGCGTAGACACCGCTGCAAGTCAACCTAAGTTATGTCAACTTCAGTTACATAACGTGCGTAACTGAACTACTGTAACTTAGCTAGACTTACAGCGTTAGTGTAGACCAGCCTTTTCTTTGGTCACATTATATGTGAGACATAAGTTTGTACATGCCGCTAGCACATCAACATTATAATACAGCATATAAAGCAAGGTGGTGTAATTTAGTGTTTATAGAAGATATGGAGAAACCCAAACAAGCTGGATGTATTGGGACATGCTGAAGTTGCACATCTTGTGATGTGCCTGTAGAGAAACTGAGCTGGAAGAGTCTTAGTTCACAAACTTGCTAGAAAAACTCTAAACAAAGTGGTTAGTTTACATGTGCCATTTTTTTGGCCAAGTTTTTCACTCCCCTCAAAACAAGACTGATTTATAAGGCTACCTAGTAAGAGTACCCATAAATATATATAAACCTATGCTGCATCAATGCTGCTGTTATGCTCCTGATTTACAGGTTTTGTTTAAACAAATAAAAATTTTACTCATAAAACCAGCAAAAATAACGATGATTATTTACTTCCAGGAAGATTTTTTCCAGTTCAGTTCTGATTGCTCTATTGCCCAACCTGAAGGTATTTGCTGGGTAACAACCCAGGAACATGCTACATGACTAAGGCTCTATCAATGAAGAATAAGCTGTTGAAATTCTAGGGTGTCAAATACAAGTGTGAATGAAGTCCATTGATAACTTATCAAGAGCCATAAACAAATTAAGGTGTCTATTTTGTGGGGGGCTGTTGAAAGCAGTGCCTGAACATTTTCTAAGTAGATAACGCTGTTAAAATCAATATAGAGCTATTGACCTGCCTCCAGTGGATCATTCTTTAATCTTACTCCCTTCCAGCACTATATCTCAGCTTAAAATAGTCATCCTTAAAAAGACAGCATTTGCTTGCACAGTGGTATTTGAGCTACCAAGACTAGAAACCTATGGCCACAGTTGGCAAATGTCTTTTTATGTTGGCAATCACTCTATACCCAATAAATATACACATAAAGAGTGTGTTAATGTATATGGCTGTAAATTGTGAAATTAACATTCAGTAATTTAGAACCATACAAGTGTTTATCTGGTCTTTATTTGCACTCATTAAAATAAAAACACAAATCACAATTTAAACATTAAAAGGGGACAGAAGGGTGGATTTGGGGTGTGGCATTGTTGAAAAATCCTGCTACACATTGGAACTACAGGAGCAGAAACTGGCCAGGGTGTGCAATGGGAAGGCTTCTCAAACACTGTAGCAATACTATATTAGGTAAAAACTGGAGATGAGCTTTAGGACTTGTGAAACCCTGCAGCCACTCCCTCCCCTCTGTCCCAATATGGGAAACAAAATAGTTTCTAACTCTAGTTTCAAAATAGTTTCAGCAAAAAGTTGAACAAAAGCTGTTGCATTTTGGTCTAAAGTTGGAAGTTTTCCAACCGGCTGTAATACGGTCATGCTAAATTCCATTAGAAAAGGCATTTCATCTTTCAGTGGCTGAGGAACCTAGCAGTCCCTTGGTCCCCAATTCATTTGAATGATTGCCTCTGGGAATTTTTTTTTTAAATTTTTGGCAGCTATAGCTACATCTACACTACGCGTTCGGGATGTGATTGCCCTGCATGTGTACCTATGCTTGCACAGGTCTCAGCGAGCAAGCACAAGTGTAAACAGCTGCGTAGCACAGATAGCAGCAGCGAAGGCATGGCTTAGTCATACTGAGTACAAACCTGACTGAAACCGGTGGCTCGGTACTTGCTCCACGGCCGCTACCTATGCTACCATGGCTACACTGCTGTTTACACACATGCTAGTTCGATAAGAGCTAGTGCAAGTATCTGCAAACAAGTCGGGGAATCACCCCCCTAGCTTGTAGTGTAGTGCCCATAAATAGAGCTTCAACACAAGCAGCGGGGCAACACTTCTGCAGCAGGAAGCCAAGTTTAGAGGAAGTGAAAGTGTTCCTCCCCCTCCAAAATACCAACCCTTTTAATGTAAGTTAGTCCAGTAAGTCCAGTATATATATCTATCTATCTATCTATCCCAAAAAATCATTTTAGCAACCTTCTCCCACATCTTTAGGCCAGCCCCATGTCCAGGTATAGTCAGTTCAGATGGGAGTTGTTACATCTTGAGAAGCAACCAAATGTTTCACAGGCCCACTCAAAAAATGTTAAGATCTGCTCTGGTCAAAATTTCAACAGATTTTAATGAGATTCTGTTTACCAAGAATAGTAGGGTGGATTGATTTAGATCAAAATGATCAAAATCGCCAATTTAAAATAATTTTTGTATCGTTTAAATAGATAATCCATTTTAATCTTGTTTGCATTTGTACTTTGTTTTCCTAAAGAAAGGTGGATTCTCTTAGTTTAGTAACCATTAAAACGTTCATCTGCAACTAAATATAGACTTTACATTAAATGTAGAGCTATACTATAGCTACGCTATATCTATACACATTTAAGCAATTACATAGCTAAACTCACATTTATTCCGATTCTTAACTTGTACATTTTTGTATTATGCATTTCTTACTTACTAGATTTTTTTTACTTGTGATTTGTGCCGAGGTCTATTTGGATAGAAATTAAAATTCGATTTAAAATGCACAAAACAGCATTTTTTTTTTTGTTACAAAATAGTTAAATAAAACTCTTATGTGCTGGATACAAAACTCTTATCAAGAAGGTTATCAAATCATTTTTTGCATTTTAAATCAACTGAATTAAACAAAAGTAGTAGTATCTAGTGAATTGAATGGATTGTTTTGGTTCACTAGGCCCTTCAAGTTTTTAGAACTAATAGTTCTCTCAGAGCTTGGAAGAGGAACAGAAGCTTTCTGCTTTTTCAACTCCCATTTGGTTTCTTAACTTTGAATGAACTAGTCATTGAACTGAACTAGTTGAACAAACTGAAATGAAGAAATATTCTCTCTGTACTGCAGAAGAGGCAATTGATGTCAAAACTGGTTTAAACCTTCAACACACTCTGATTGCAGATGCTTGGACATGTCAGTGATTTGACTTTCTGTAAAGATTGGCAGCATATGTGAATTCAAATTTTAATACATTTAGTAAGTTTAGGCCTTAACATGTCATCATAATTTCAAAATTAATTATAAATAGGCTTGTTTTTTTAAAAAAAAACTTGTAATTAATTAAATTTAAACAAAAAATCTGATTTTTTTAAAGAAACATTGATTTTTATCCAACCAAAAAATAGTGGGTATTTGTGAATTAGGGCCCGGATTCAGCAAAGCACTTAAGTAGGGTCTAAAAAGTCAGTTAAGTGCTGACAAGATAACTGCAACATCAAGGAGATAATCAGTGTGGGGATTAAGAAAGGAATGCAATGACTAATGATATTGTCCACTTCCATTCACAATATAATGGCTCCAAAGTACCTCTTACACTTCCAAAAAGGTTGTCCTATATAAGCTATACTACTGTTTAATTCCCCTAAAATAATTACATACCAAAAGGTGTGCATGTGAGGAAAAACTATTTAAAGTCTAACAAACCCGCAACAGCAAAATGGACAGAGTTAAAACTTCACTCCTGAAATTCTGCAAGTATTATAATTAGAGATTTTGTTTTACGTTTACCGCTTTTCTGAAATTCAGTGTTTGTTTTACGCAATTGATTCATTTCAAAATGTCTATTACCATTTTTTAGAAAATCCAAAGGCATGCTTCCCTATTTTCGCTCAAATTTTCCTCCCAGTTACAATGTTTTAATTCAGGAGTCTGCTATCAATTAACACTGAAAAGTCGGCAAAACTGAAGTAGTGACAGCTCCTAATTTCTCATGAACAAATTAGGAGACTGAATCAGTTCTTTTCAGTGTTCATGTTCAAAATACCACCACCAGCAGAGGTAGCTTCAGATAGTTGCAGGAGTTAAAACAGAAAGCCAGAATCCCTGTCTATAGCTCATAAGATACGCAAGACCAGCTAAAGCCCCAGAATAGAGGATGGTAGCAACGATACTTGCTCTTCATTTACATTTTTTGCCACCCCAAGCACAGTAGTCAGGCGGCCTTTGGTGGCACGTCTGCGGGCGGTCCGCGGTCACGCAGATTCGGCGGTGTTTTTGCGGGTGATCTGCTGGTCCCGCGACTTCGGCGTACCTGCCGCCGAAACCGCAGGACCAGTGGACCTCTCGCAGGCATGCCGCCGAAGGCTGCCTGACTGCCACCCTCACAGCGACCGGCAGGCCGCCCCCCACGGCTTGCCGCCCCAGGTACGTGCTTGCTGCGCTGGTGCCTGGAGCCGCCCCTGGTTAAAGATGGATGTCTATTTTAACAGCTTCTTTGGTTTTGTGCGCTGATGTAAGGGCCTTTAAAAAAAAAAACAAAAAAAAAAAACTGCATTGAAATGAAATGGACAATATGAAAGGAAGAACCAATGTTTTGTTCTTACTATGCAGGGAGGAAGTGTGACTACATACTAAATTAAACAAAATGTTATTTATTTAGTCATTAAAAAGAAAAGCTACACTGTACTTCAGGAGGCTGGTGTGAATTGCATGTTCATCTTACCATGAGTAATTGCTTACACATATGGACTATGAATATGTTTGTATATACACACACACAGAATGTCTTCAAGGCATTTTTCTTCCAGATCTGAATATATTTGTAATTAACTAAAGTATCAACAATTAGAGTCAGCTAGCTGTATACTTGCTGCAGTTGAAATGTGAAATGTGTAAGAGAGACACCCCACAGCTCTAACTTTCTCAGTAGCTTTACCTTTCCCAATAGTTAACATTCATGCTGCAAACCTGGGAAGCATACAGTGAGGGGGGGATTGCCAGGTGCAATTGTTTTGCTTTGATATACAAGAAATATTCTGGATTCCTTCAGTATCACAGTGACAGGCACAGTGTAAGAACCTGAGTAGTACAATATTAACCCACCTTCCTGATCTGGGAGTTTTTCCTGAGCGAGGAGTGAAGGATTAGGCCTGTGTACCGAGTCATTGGCAAAAATGAATTTTTGCATTAGCTTAGGTCCTAAATTATCCAGGGGGGTCCCCAAACTGTAGTACGCTTACCCCGAGGGTACGCGAAACATCTCTGGGGGGTGGTACGTGGGAGAAATTGGTGGATTTTATTATTTTATTTATTGCATTTTCGTAATAGGCTAATCAGACAAAGCTTTAAAACTCTGTGGGAATTTGTTATATACACTACGGTAGTTAATTTACTTCAAGATGTACCAATGAGAACACAGATACACAGAACCTCACCTCTAATCACCATACAGCATGGGCTCAGTTGCCTAGCGCCTGTCCAGTCTAACTGAGCTCAGAATTTAGGGGTTTTACCCCCCCTCCCAGTTGTATACGTTGCACTATATCTGTACGTAAGAGTGAAATATGGACAGATGGCTAAAGACAGGTTGTTTTAAGAAGAACACACAAAGTATCAGTGATGAGAAGGGTAGGGGTCCACAGGCAGCTGGTAGATCTGGAAGGGGGTAGGCACTAAGAAAAGTTTAGGAACCTCTGATCTACACTAAAGATTTAAAATGGGCACAAATATCCCAAAACAGTATTGCCAACCCACAGTGCTCAAAAATAATGAATCAAACCTCCCCCAATCTTGAGATTCTCTTATAAAATCTTGTAAAACAATGACACGTTTGGGGTTTAGTTTGCCTTCTGGAGTCTGAGTCTTTAGGAGTTTGTGTTTTCAAGCTTTTCTCACAATCATGAGAGCTAGAAATATTCCTAAACAGACTCATGATAAAATTGTGAGAGTTGGCAACACTGCTTAGTTGCATAAACAGCCTGCTGCTTTGGACTCCATTAACTTATGGTTCTTGAGCCAGCTTTTAATTATTAATGAATTAAGCATATTACATGGATTTGGAAAAAAAACCAGCCAGCATGCAGAAGGTACAGTAATGGTCACATCCAATAGCTATGGTGACACTTGCTAATTGTGACACAAACACTTAAATACCACCTTTGTCCCCACCTCAAATTTTCCTTGAGAATTTTCTTTGTTAAAGTTAATTTTGTAGGAAAATAATAGTGATGGAAAGATTCTATTTGGAATGTCTGGTAACTATTGGCGACAGGGACAACTAGAACATGGAGATGACCTGGGCCTGCTGATTTGGGGGGGGGGGGGGCAAAGTGAGGGCAGCCAACTTCAGCAGTGTTACTGAGCATACTCATTCCATGTGAGCAAGCTCAGTACAAGCCAAGTAACTAATCTGGGGGGGCATGTGACCCCCTATGCCCTCCCCCTATGCGTCCCCTCTGATCTAGAAGTATCAATTAATTCTTGAGCCAGCTTTTGAATATTAATGCGAAAATAAACTAAGATGGAGACGCAACAGGGGATCGGACTGCGCAATTCCCGCAACTCTCTCTCAAAACAGTCCGACCTTATGCCCAATGGATTGGTTTTCCTGTTGAGTCAGAAAGGCCAGGTTTCACCTGTCTTAAGCTGAGCCTGTATTATTTCAAACTGCTGACTTTAAACAATTATTGTGTCCTGCATCTTTAAAGGCCAGATTAAATACAAGAGAACACTTGAATAACACTCTGTGCAAATGAGAGGCTGATTTGCAAAAAGAGTTAAGCTCCTAAAATAGCAGCTGTGGCTACGAAATCAGTGGAGTTTTAAAAGGTACTACACCAGGCAAAATTAAATAATAAATTTAACTGACATCACAGAAGTTTTAAAATGCAACTTTTATAGCACTTGTTTAATGTTATACATGATACAATAAACTTGCAGTAAACAGATCCAATATTTAAAGGGTTTTCTTTAAGACCGCATCGGAACACAGTAAATTGGAAGTTTTTCAAAGCTGTTGATCTCTCTTAAGTCTTCATCTCCCTTAGCTGCAACTTACACCAGTAATAAACTGGTTAAACATAGCAACAACTTTTGACTCACTCGTGTTTTAATTTGTACAATCTCAAAACCTCCACTAATAATTTATCTTTTTTTTATTTTGGAAATTTAAACCAGTGGAAACCTCTCAGTGTTGTTACCACAGAGAGTCTCACGCAGGGTTTGCATGCAATAGACCTAGAAGATGTGGATCAGGCTTGTGTTCTAGTTTGGCCAGGAATGTAAATTGCTTTGAGAGTACAATTTGTTTTGCTACATGTGCTACTGTATTACTTTGATTTTGAGGGAAGAGGGAACACCCCACCACCTCCACTCAAATGTGTAATTTTCTATACATCTATTTTCTGCAGTAGTTTGATAGACATACTTCTGATATGCATGAAAATACTACCTATATGTACAAAGAGTACAGAAAAGGGATACAACCAATTTAGTGCAAGACACTTAAATTTTTATCTGAACACAACAAGCAGTTAAAGGAAGATCAAAGATTCCATACATGTAATTATAAGGCAGATGGTCTTTTTTTTAATACAATATCTTAAATACGCTGCTTATAATAAGAGGTAGAATATATCAAAAATTTATTTAAGAAAACATCTGTTACTTTAACACAAGAATTTACTTTACTAAGTTTTTAAAAAGTATCCCTGTTGTGATTTTTTTAGATAAATAAAAGAAGTCCAGCTACGGAAGCATAAGATTTCGTGCTCGATGTCGATTTTACTTACTGGAAAAGAGAGAAAGGTCTTCTTTCATCCGGTCAGTGCTCAAGCATTAACCAGTGCTTCAAGCCCTTTTTGGGGCTGTAAATTTGAAGATTCCTGGTGAGAAGATTTGGTGGTGATTCCTGATCTTCTAGTGTTATGAGTAGCAGGGTAAAATTGTCTAAGTAAGGCAGTAGAATCACAAATACAAGCTCACTATTACCTCTTTTAATAGGCTAGTGACAAGCAAATAAAAACAGGAATTTATTTAATTTCTACAGAAAAAAATAAAAAGGTTACTCAGACTCCAGCACCAGCAGACTCGCTTTGCTTCAATAATTAAAAGCTGTCTGAGGCAAGAGACAGCTGAACTACTCATTCCAACCTTGGTAGCCCACTTAAAGTTCATGTAACCATGGCTTCCATTCATATTTCTTAGCACAGCCAGGAGAGGAGAGGCTGATATTTTCTCCTTTGTAATTCAATAAGGCATACATTAAATCTGAACTTGCATTATTACCCTTTGGAAAAGTAGTGTTAAAGCTTCTTTTTCTTCCCTCCCCAGCCATTAACATTCAATAATGTTTATTTTATTAAATAGTTTATAAAAAACAGGTTTTTTTCATACATTCAGACAATCATGGTGACAATCAAATAGTAAAGAAATCAAACGAGGAAAATATATATGTCAAATTCTAAATTAAGCACAATTCTAGAAGGTACACAATGTATGAAGCGGTACACACACAAATCAGAAATACAGATAAGCATCTTCTAAGGTCCTCTTTCACCAGAGAACAGGATTGTCCAGTTTGGAAAAACCAGGGTCTTTTCTAAGATCCATGTATGTTCCATTGCTTACCCAGGAGTCATCTGTGGATTTCCTGTCAAAAGATTAAGCAATTTCCTGAATGTATAGTTCAAGACGACTTCGTACTTTTGCTGCCCTTTGGTTTCTTGGTCCTGCCAACCCGCTTTAGGTCTTGAGTTGCCTGATTTTCAGAGGGGGTAAGCACCCACAGTTTGCTAGAATGGAGAGTGCTCAGCACTTTTTAAAATCAGGCTCCAGGCTTCTCCCTTGCCTCAAGGTCCACAGCCAACTTCCTGGAAACCCTTGTGAGGATGGTCTTCCTAAATGATCCAGGATATTACTTTTGTCCCCATTGTGACTGTCTGAATCT
The DNA here is from genome assembly GCA_003942145.1 of Platysternon megacephalum. Lineage (NCBI taxonomy): Eukaryota > Metazoa > Chordata > Testudines > Platysternidae > Platysternon > Platysternon megacephalum. The sequence continues at coordinate 2,759,435 of QXTE01000086.1, forward strand.
GGAGGAGTCTTTAACTTCACTCCAAGAATGGCTTATAGCACTCATTTTTACTGTGGTAGTGCTTAGAGGTCTCAATCAAGGGTCAGGGCCCATGGAGTTAGGCACTGTACATATAGACAGGTCCTGCCCTGAGAAGATTACAGTCTAACTTTGGTCATAAATGCTCTACATTAGATTAAACAGCCATTTATTCTAAAATTATTTTAAATAAAGCCAGATTTACTCATTTTAGAAGAGAGAGAAAATCCAAGTAATCAAAGGTAAACCTGTATAAGCCTTATCTGATCTAAGGTTTGGGTAACAGCCTTGCTAGAGATTTTATCCTATTGATTTAAACCAAAGCACATGTTCCACATACTCTTAGAGTGACTCTACCTTCATGTTGACCTGCCCTGGCTCTCTGTTAGAGCTCACTCCCCTCATAATTACACTTCTACCAATATACATTATATGTTCCACCTTACCCAATATTTAATCAAATTTTGTTTCTCCAAATCAAGGGGCGTTCCCGCCTGCAATCTGTCTTTGTGGAATATTGACTAGATCAACAATGTCTTCATATTAAAGGATCTGGGAGAATGCACAATTAAACAGTACTCGGGAGTCTTACCAGCTACACTGACTGCTTAGCCTGCTGGAGGCAAAGCTTGCTTCCCTTTAGTCAAAATCATAAAGTTACCGTCTGAGGACATGGCTACACTTGCAGATGTAGAGTGCTGGGAGTTAAACCAGCCCTCGGAGCCAGCAGCAGGGAAAGCACTGCAGTGTGTTCACATTGTGCTCCTGGTGACTGTGGAGCATGTCCACATTAGCAGCTCTTGCAATGCCACAGTGAGCAGTGCATTGTGGTAGCTATCCCAGTGTGCAAGTGGCTGCAGCGTGCTTTGGAAAGGGTTTGGGGGGCAGAGTGTGTCAGCATGCTATCTTGTAAGTTCGGACAACAGCAGGGGGAAAAGGGAAACCTGACATCAGCCCCCACCCCTCTCACACACACACACACACACACACACACCTCTGCAGCAGGAGCATTCCACAGTAATGGTTTGCTTTGTGTCCCGGAGCAGATAAGCATGTGGGCTGTCAGAAATGGAGCTTTGAAAGGGGCTATCTGCATGCCTGCAGCTGAGTTCAAAACAATGACCAGAGTGGCCACTTGACTTCAGGGGATTATGGGACGTTTCCGTAGGCCAATCACAGCGCAGTAATGCAACATGTCATCCACACTGACACCCCGGCGCGCCAGCCAGAGCACAGAAAGCTCTATGCTTCTCGTGGAGGTGGATTACCAGGGGCGCTCCAGCCGCGGGGTCCGGGCGCTCTAAGTGCCTTACCAGTGTGGACACCTCAGGAGTTAGGGAGCCCGGGGCTGATTTAATTCGCTCTAACTTGCAAGTGTAGCCAAGGCCTTAGTTTAGTAGTTATAATTGATATTGGATGATCAGGGGTTAACTCATCCCAACTCCTCATACACACAAGGAATTTTTTTAGTCACCTCTTTATATGTACATTGTAAATGTTCCTATGTCTCTCTCTCAAATTCCCCCTCTAAAAGTAAGACACCTACCCCCACTGCAAAGAATTAATTTCTCATGAATCCCCAGGCCTTTTGCCTAGACATATACTTGTTCTACTCTGAATCTGGCCCCAACCTTGTTACTAGACCCTGAACCAAGGACACGGCAGGTAAGCGCAATGTTTTCTCCAACATTCACTTTTAAACTTGTAGTCGCCAAAGCCTGCGTTAGCCATTTTATGTTATGAATGCAAGTTTCTCTCTCCCCCCTTATATAGACAAAACATATTCAAATGATGTAAGTGACTTCATTGCTTGCGTAAAGTGTCAGATTGCTAGCCCAGGAAAAACTTGCTGCACATGGAATTCCTGTCAACTTCATCGGGAGGACTATGCACAGAGGGCTTACATAGAGCAGGTGCCAAGCTTAATCCTTCCACTTCAACTGTGTGCCTTAACTCTTACTCAAAGGGATGAAAAGACAAATTCATTCCCCAGGCAAATTCAATCTGCAGCTTCGGTATGGAGGCTGCCAACTGAGATTTGTTTTCCGGGATTACAAATACAAACAAAAAAAGTTTAGGGATGTCATGGAGAAGGGCATATTTCTTCCTTGGCTACTAACCTAACTTTGAAGCAAGTTTATATGGCCAGGTTCCAAAAAAACATGATTGTAAAAGTTGACTCATGGAAATACTCATCCCCTGCCCCATAGTGGTACAAAGCCAGTGCTGTGACACAAAAACTTCACTAAATTACAGTATCTGCAATCTGTTACATAATACCTGAAAAATCTAGGTTGATGCTCCAGGTTGTTTTCTTCTAGAACCTTTCGCCGTTCTCTCTGCAACTGTTCAATCCTCTGCTTTTGCATTTCAGCTCCTTCAATATTCCCTTCCTCTAAAAACCTATAGTACAGCAATGATATAAGAGCCAAAGATTATTGGTGCTTCTACTCTTTGTTTTTGTGATGCCCTCTCATTGACTCAAAGTTTCAGAATCTGAACTCTAAAATCATGCAGTTTGAGTTCAGCTATTGTGAACAATTAAATCGGCAGAGCAAGATTTTTCATTCACATAAAAGGAAAGTGATGCATCAAACTGGGAGGGGTTGCAAACACTTTGGAGGACAGGATTAGAATTTAGATTACATTCAATAAAGACAAGTGCAAAGGACCATAGGGAGGAAAAATCCAATGCACAAATAAAAAAAGTGAAATAAATGGGTAGGCAGCAGTACTGCGCAAAAGGATCTGGGGGTTATAGTTGATCACAAATTGAATATGGATTTCTACCACATCTTCAACAATCACCACCCGTCCATCAAACACTCTCTAGAACATTTCCACACCAGCGTGATCTTCAACAACGGAACCCTACAAACAACTATATACAAGAAACCCACTGATCACCACACTTAGCTCCACAGATCCTACTATACCAAGAAATTGGTTTCTACAGCCAGATACCACAGAATATGCTCCAGAGAGAAAGTCCAGGATACACACCTAAACACACTTAAAACTGCTTTCCCCAAACAAGGACACTCTGCCAGAGAAGTAAATCGCATCATGGAATGGGCCATCCAAATACCCTAGGAACACTTGCTTCAATACAGAAAAAACACACCTCACTAACAGCACAGCCCTAGTTGTCACCTACCACACAGGGGTTCCAGTGTGGGGTGGCGTCACACAATTACAATCCATATTTGATGGGGACCACATACTGAAGAAACCTTTCCTGAATCCCCTTTTCTGTTATTCAAACCACCACCTAATCTTACCAAGCTCAGCATCAGAAGCAAGCTCCTCACAGGCCAGGCCACACTAACTCAGAGTGGTACCAGATCCTTCCAGAAAAATAGACGCAAAACCTGCAGACATACCTCCACTGCTATGATAATTAAGGCTGCGAGAATTTCATGGAGGTCTCGGAAGTCACGGATTCCGTGACTTTCTGGGACCTCCGTGACTTCCGCAGCTGCAGCGGCTGGTGCGGCTGACCCCAGGGCCGCCTGAGCACCTGGAATGGCCCACCCTGGGGCCAGCCGTACCGGCTGCTGCTCCAGCAGCCTCAGGCAACTGGTCCCAGGTGCTGTCCCGGAGGAGCGGCAGCAGAGCCACGGACCGCCCCCCCAAGCCCGGAGAAGTGGCAGCGGGTTCACGGGCCGCTCCCTGCCCCCAGGGGTGGCAGCATCCACTGGAGAAACACCCTCCCCGCCCTCATAGCACCTAAAATGTAGTTAGGGGTATTTTTAGTAAAAGTCATGGACAGGTCACTGGCCGTGACTTTTTGGTTATTGTCTGTGACTTTTACTAAAAATACCCATGACTAAATCGTAGCCTTAATGATGATCAATACCCCCCTCCCCAACACTCTGTTCAATAACCATGGGTCCTACACATGCTTATCACAACATGTGGTGTACCTCATCCAGTGCATCAAATGCCCCGACAACTATGTGGGTGAAACCAGACAATCACTACACTCTTGAATGAACTCGCACAGAAACATGATAAAAGACAAAACACCATATCACCTGAGAATGAACACTTTTCACAAAGTGATCACTTCGTATCTGATCTGTCAGATGCTCAAAGAAATCCTAGAGAACACCTTCAAAAGACAAGCCTGGGAGCTTAAATTCCTAACTCCACTAGACTCTAAAAATCATGGACTCAGAAATACTGGCTCCTTACAACAAATGTATAACACCTCTGACTGCTAACCCTTAATTGCCTACTTCATTTTAAGTGGTTTCCCACAGCATGTGTGAATCCCTTATGCTTAATCTGTCTCAAATTTGTTACATTTAGCTCAGGCACTCTGGTTACCTTTCCCAGACCTGAAGGAAAACTCTGATAAGCTCAAAAGTTTGTCCCTTCCACCAACAGAAGTTGGTCCAATAAGAGATTACCTCACCTATCTTGTCTCTCTCAAATTGAATATGAGTGAACAATGTGATGCTGTTGTGAAAGGAAAACGTCATTCTGGATTTATTACCAGGAGTGTCATATCTAAGATGCAGGAGGTAATTTTCCCCCACATTCTCCTCAATGGTGAGGCCTCTGCCGAGGTACTGTGTTCAGTTTTAGCACCATACTTTAAGGAGGATGTGAATAAACTGGTGAGAGTCCAGAGGACAGTAACAAAAATGATAAAAGGTTTAGAAATCAGTGTCTGAGGAAAGGTTGAAAAAATTGGGCATGTTTAGTCTAGAGAAGAGAAGACTGAAGGGGAACATGATAATTCAAATATGTAAAAGGTTGTTCTAAAGCAGATAGTGATCAACTGTTCTCCATGGCCACAGAGTAGCAGTAGTAATCAGCTTAGTTTGCAGCAAGGGCAATTTAAGTTCGGTATTAGGAAAAACGTTCTAACTATAAGGGTAGTTAAGCTCTGGAATAGGTTACCTAAGGAGGTTGTGGGATCCCCATCACTAGAGATTTTTAAGAACAGGTTAGGAAAACACCTGTCAAAGATGGTGTAGGTATACTGAATCCTGCCTGAGCGCTGTAGGATGGACTAGACCAGTGGCTCTCAACCTTTCCAAACTACTGTACCCCTTTCAGGAGTCTGATTTGTCTTGCGTCCCAAGTTTCACCTCACTTCAAAACTACTTGCTTACAAAATCAGACAAAAATACACAAGTGTCACAGCACACTGGAAGACCTCTGCATACCCCCAGCAATACGCGTACTCCTGGTTGAGAACCACTGGACTAGATGACCTCTTGCAGTCCCTTCCAGTCTTACATTTCCATGATTGTATGAAAACAAGTTCCGTAAGGCCTTGTCTGCACTAGGTTCCCCCCCCCCCACCACCTTAAAAATTCCCATTTTTGCAGTTCTACCAGAAACTCAGACAAGGCACACGATGGCTGTCAACATTTTTAAAATTTTCAAAAGATTTTAGGGCAGAGTCTCAATTTTGGAGTACAAATGGCAACATTTTAGAGGTGCCTAACTTTCAGAGAATGCCAAGCACTCATCCACTGAAAAACAAGACCTTTTCAAAGGTGCCCAAAGTCAGGACCCTCAAATGAAGGCACCCAAAATCACACTGGAAAATCTTGGTCCATAATGACTAGACCTGCTCAAAGCCAGGGGTTAAAATGCTTAAATCTGATCTACGTTAGTGCTCCCACCATTGCTAGTAGTACGTGGAGCAGCACTGGTGCGAGCAAAGGTGGGAAATGTAAACAAAAAAGTCTATTCTAAACAGCTGAAGTGTGGAATAAAAAGTGACTTCATAAAGAGTAAAGAATACTGTATGAAAAAATATATATGCAAAACATGTTACCTTTGGTCTGGCCTAAATCGTGTGTCAGTAGGTGGTAGGAATGGCCTAGTCTGTGGGTCCAGTTCATTTAACTCTAATGCAAACTGTGTAAATCCATAACACTGCTCATAATCTTTAGGCATGGGATCTAAAAAGAAACACGTATAAAGAATGCAAATTAGGCTTTTATCTTTTTTTATGAAGTCCTGCTATTTTAACATGTTAAGGCTTTAAAGCTCACACCACCCCAAATAGCTTCCTGGAATCTCAGTCAAAGTAAAACAAAAATGAATAAATTACATATTGCAGAAGGGCATGACTTTATAGCTTGATACCATTTTGGAGAGAGATTTGAATCAGATTGCAGAACTGAACTTTTGGGGCCCATCTTTAATTTTTAAGTACAGGCATCCATTAAACATCTTCAGAAACTTAAAAATATTCCTTTTATTTTTTAGAAATAAACCCCTCACACCTAACACTTGCCCAAATATGGAATTGAGACCCAAAACAAGGGGAATACAGTGCAGAAAGTAAAATCAAAATCCATGATTAGTTTCTTTACCGAAAGTAATATTTGAGAAATCTAATTACACAAGTTAGCTGTTCAGATTTAAGTTTTACACATTAGAAGCAGAACAGCCAATTTGTGTACAATAATAATAAACCTGGGCCTAACATGTAGCATGAGATGAGGTATGAACATAGGGGTAAATTCATTCTCAAGCAAATTTAAATTCTGCACAAAAAAGTGTTGATTATACTGGTTACTAACTTGCTCGCCATATGCAGGTTGGTGAAGACGGGGTCCCACAGTATATACTCTCGTGCCATTTCCCAAAAAGCCGATGCACTACTTTCCCATCTCTGTCCATGACACTGCCTTCAATCTCATGCATATTAGGATTCCAATATTTTGCCTATAGTTAAAGTGAACAGAAACAACATTGCTGCAAAGATAGAAGTATGAGCTATTTTGCCATTTAGCTATGTTCTTGCGTAGGACTCATATGAGGGTGCTTTTTCTTAAAGAATAGCTATATGTAAGATCTGGGACACACATCCATTCATTTTCATCTACACTACACAGTGTTACTGACATTAATCAAAACCCAGTAATCCTAAATTGTTGACTTGCAAAACCCCTTTAAATGTTTATAAAAATCTCTGAAAGTTTCATTTTTTTAAAGGGAAAAGTTAAGGTAAAGCAGGGATTGGACTTTGATTTTACAAAACCCAAGGCAGAACCAGAGATGGGTCAGATCCATGGCCTATTTATCTAAACTCCTTCACTTCTGCAAATTTGACAGAGAGATTGATGCTCAGATAAATAGTCCCACTTTTAGCCAGTTTACAGTGTAGAATACTTAGGATTTCCAATACATCTCAAACTTTAAAATCTCAGCTCCAAACACTGTATATTATGTCTTTGTAATTTTTCAATTAAAAATAAGCATTTGAAAATCATTTCAGTGCTACCTAGAAGGTGACAGTACTCCTGGGAACAAATCAACAAAAAAAATGAAATTTCAAAGGATGTTTTACAGTAGTTTATTTCCCCCCTGCTGCAGATGCATGATGCATGCAACAGCACTTACCATGTGGATGGCAAGGGATGAAACAAACACTTGCTCCAAGAAACTTAGATAAGGAGAACCAGGATTTAGGTAAGTATCCCAATATGATATGCAAAAGTCTCACTCAGGTAGCAACCAGCCTAGTCACTAGATGCCTCACTGGGTTTCTAGTTGCCATGGGCTTCCAAGAAGCCATTTTAATCCGCTGCTAATATAACTTTAATTGGATGGTCAGGAGTACTTCATACTGAAGCACAAGCCTTACACAACAGCTTGATACTGAAGCACAAGCCTTACACAACAGCTCAGCTAAGCTAGTACGCAGTGTACACAAAAGGCAGGCGTAGAGTACTGGCTGCTCCCCTTGGACTGTGAGTGCCAGTTCTACAGCTGCTGGTAAAAGACAACTTGAGAGCAAACAGAACAGACTGCCCCACAGGGGTTTAGTGAGAGGCATGTGGGGAGTCACCACTAGTGGATACCTAGTGCCTGTCTTTAGTCAGAGGCAGCTGGAAAGTACCCACTCTTCCCTTATCCTTGTGGTTTCTTTTCATATCTCAGGAGTCTCCTCACACCAAGCAGAGGTGGCTCTATGTATTTTGCCGCCTCAAGCACAGCAGTGAGGCAGCCTTCGGTGGCGCGCCTGCGGGAGGTCCGTTGGTAACGCGGATTTGGCAGTATGCCTGCGGGAGGTCCGCCAGTCCCGCGCCTTTGGCGTACCCGCCGCCGAATTGCCGCCGAAGCCGCAGGACCAGTGGACCTCCCACAGGCGCGCCGCCGAAGGCAGCCTGACTGCTGCCCTCACGGCGACCGGCAGGCCGCCCCCGGCACGCGCTTGGTGCGCTGGTGTCTGGAGCCGCCCCTGACACCAAGCAGCAACTTTTACTTTCTGCCTGGCCCTCCCTAAAGAAATGCAATTCTTTTAGAGTTCTATTCTCCTCCTGATGGACAAAAATCTCCAAAACACCAGTGTCAATTACAATTAGATCCAAGGGAAAATGTAATCCATAAGCAGTCCAAGGAACAAGAGTACCCTGCTGGACATGACTCTACTATATAGCAGCCTCCTTACAGCAGCGCTCATTAGAAAAAGTATCAACAAAGCTGCGGTGAGTGAAAGTCACACCTTTATGAAAGTCAGTTTGCAGAGACAAGTGTCGTCATTCAGGTTTTTGATGATGATCTCTCCGTAGTGTTCAATCCATCTTTGCCCACTTAAGATGTTATGGATACAAGAAGTCACCTTATTCCACTCAAAATGGTCTCTGAAACTTGAAGCAAGATAAAGAGGTGAATGCTGCCATCCCTAAAATAATCAATGAACTCATAACAATGACTAATGGAGGAATTTTCTTATTCAAAAAAATGTAAAATGAGTCTAAATGCATCAGTCTTCTCTCCCTTTCCCCTCTCCCTCCCCGGCAAGCACAATGACACAGCAAGAAAATCCATTTCCCGGAAAAACCTTTGCACTTCTGGTGTAAACGATAGCATTGAATTCAGTTAGTTCTCTTAGCTCATCCAACGTTAAAAAAACATAGTGCTCATATTGCATATAACAATTGATTAAGGAAGGAGCATTAAAATGCCCATTTCGTTAAGTGTCCACTGTTCACAGTCCCTCACCAACATCTAGGGCTTGACTGAAAGCTCGCTGAAGTCAAGGGGAGTCTATTGACTTCAATGCACTTTCAGTCAGGCCCTCACAGCTTGTGCGCTAGGGAAGAGCATAACAGACTTAATTCCTGAAGAGGCAGTTGCATACGAGAGCAAGAGCAAAAGGACAAAAATATTAACAAATAAAATTAACTAACAAGGTAATTATATAACATTAACATCTATATTCCAAGGAAATTCTCCATTTTTAAAAACAATGCTGAGCATTTAACAATGTCTGAAAATGAACAATTAAAGGAAGGTTGATAAGTGTTCAAATATCCTCTCAGTTCTTATGGTCTCCAATAGATATGCATATTTAAAATACCACATTGCACATTCCAAAACCAACCTTAATTCTGCCAATCTTCAACCTATAGAAACCTTCCTGCAACCAACACTACATCGAACACCGTTTTCATAGGGATCATTACCTGCAAAATGCACAGGGCCCACAGACCATCTTCCAGTTCACCAGCTCAAAACCACTGATATCTTGCCTCTTACCCTCCATCTACAGATTTCTCCCTCCCCAATTCAGACTTTCCACTATGGACAAGAGACCACGATATATCATCCCCTATTCTCCATGTACAGTCCAGAAACATCACCATTTCTATACCCATGATTCCACTATGAGGCAGAAAGTCCAATTTATTTACCTTATCCTCCCTCTGTGCAATGGAACACCATTACCCTCTCTATTTACCCTCAAAAATGTGAGGCAAATCCCAGCCTTCTAATACTACAGAATGTCATATCTTTACACAATCCAGTGTACACAAACCTTCATGTATTCCATTCATCACAGCAACTAGTACACTGATAATTAAGGAGTGGAGAAAGGAGTTGATATATCTGTGTCTGTAGAATAGATTTTCAGTTTTAGTCAATGGTTGCAAAGAATTTGAAAGTTCCAATTAAGATGTAAACTTATTCCAGATCTGCAAACACAACCTGAGATCTGAAAGTCAAGCTGGATTATCTTGTTCTCTCACGTACCAGTATCATCGCTGGTAATGAAGTATCTGAGGGCCATATCATGATCTCAATAGCATCAATGAAGACTTAACCTCACCTGGGCTCTCAGATACCAGGCTGAGTTTACAGTTGTGGTAGTTGGTAAAAATATTTTTAAAATTCTGAACTGAGCAAATTTGAGACAGCATCATTGAGACTCAATAAACCTAGAACTCCAGAATACCATTTTATGCAATCACTTTTCAGACTAGAAATGCATTTTAAGTGACTTTCCCCAAATCACTCAAAGTGGACAGAAGAACTAGGAATATTACCCAGTTATCTTGATTCCCAATCCTGTGTTTTAACCATTACACTATGCTTCCTTATCTAATATTTGCCCAAACTCCTTCCCTTTCCTCCAAATCTCTCTATAAACCCATCTGTTCCATTAATCATTCCAGTGACAGTGATGCATAGTCATGAGTTTGCTTTACATGACATTATTCAGGATTGTCTTTAGAACAGAAGTTTTTGGGACAGGGACCACGCGGCAAAATAATGAAGAGGATGGCACAGTGTGCCAGTTGGACAGCATCATGAACATTTACAGTGATATATAAGTTGTGTTGCCAAGGAAACCTAGGACATCAAAAGACAAAGAAGAGATGAAGAAGAGGAAAGAAAGTACACAGAAGCAGGGTGAAGAGAGGAAGTTGGTAGGAGTACACTTGTGAATATTTCTCAAGGAATATTGAGAATGTTGTGGCAAGGGTGAGGAACCCCACCTTTAAGTCTTACAACAGTAGATTTCCAGATAGAAAAATGGCTATTGCTGCTTCTATAGAAACCAGGGAAAGTGGGAATGGTGCTTGGGGGATCAATTCCTTCCTTTTTGCCCCAGTCTTTTCAACTCCTCCTCTATTCTCTCTCACCTTTAAAATAATTTTTCAGACTAAGAAGTGGGTATTCACCCACGAAAGCTCATGCTGCAAAACGTCTGTTAGTCTATAAGGTGCCACAGGATTCTTTGCTGCTTCTTCAGACTAAGATTTTCTTTCTGTAGGGTTTAAGAGTCCTGTGCTCTACTGAGTCAGTAATTCTAGCACTCAGAAAAGAGTCACTGCTTCCAAAAGGTGCCAATTCAGCAGAACAGGGGACAAGCAGACTAGCGGGGGCAGCAAAATTAAAGGACCTTTCAGTATCAAGGATACCTTTTAAATTACAATGAGAACAAAAGAGGAGGCAGCCACTCAAATGACCCTTCACTGGGGCTGTTTGGCACAAACAAAGCAAACTACATGGAATCAGGGTAGGGAGGCAACATCATTTTGCTCATGAATTCAGGTTATGAAGAAAAATTTGTGAGAATGATTTTAGGCTTTACTTTTGTGGGTTGTATTTCACAGATCTATGTATACTCTTCTTTATGTACCACACAGTGCAGAGTCAACTTAACAGGAATAAACTAATAAATGTGGACTCAATCATCTCTTCAAGATAAACCTACTCTTCTTACTTCACCACCCCCTGAGCCTAGACAGGAACTTGATGTAGTGTTTGCTTTGCCAGCTAATAAATACATATTTTGTTTAATCTGTATATATGTACAAGCTTTGTCTGTCTAGCCAGAGCTTTTAAATGGCAGGTTAATTCAATTTTATTGTTTAGGAAATAGCAGGTTTAAATGGAACACGGCTCAAAACTTTAGACCTGTGTTGTGCAACAAAAGATTGAAATAGGCCAGATTCTAGTACAGCGTTTTAATCTTTTGATCTAGTAAATGAGTACTCTGTGCCACAGCAGCACAGGAACACCTTGTCTGGTTCTTTTCTTTTTAATCAAAGGATATTTATTAAGTACTGAAGCTGTGTAATTCATCACATTAGCTGTTGATTTCACACACAAGAATATGCTGCTTTTGCTATTTATTAATAATAATAATAATTTATATTGCAGTAGGGCCCAGGACCATTGTGTTAGGCACTGTAGAAAACACAGAACAGAGTCCCTGACCCAAGGAGCTCTCTCATTATTAAGGGCAATTAACGTAGCCAAAGAAAAAAAAAAGTCCATGACCCTCTTATACTACAAGTATGAAGCCTGCAGCCTTCCCTTAAAAAAAAAAAAAAGGATAAATTAATTTTCTCACTAAGTATTTGTAAAACAATTCTAACTGTGTATGGACAGAAGAACTGCTAAAGGATTTTAGACTTTACCAATAGCAAAGGCTCTGAGAGGTATACTACCGTACTGTAGTTGGGATTCTATTTTGTAAATGCAGCCCTGCTTTGTCTGTGGATAGTATCGTGTTGATGCAGCACTTACGCTGGCAGAGTTACATGTGTTGTACCAATTGGAACGATTTCCATGGACTTTCCCCAGAATTTGTTTTTCCATCTCACATCTGAAACAGAAAAACATGGACACATTTAGCAGTAAACAGGTCAATAAAACAATTTCTGAGCGGAATTATTTTGAAAAAGCATGATGTAATAAAGTGTTTGAGATCCTAACCAAAGTTTCAGCTATTGACCTGCAAAGCTCCATATAGTTTCGCATTTTTCCAAAGGATGCATGTCTAATATTTCAACCAGAAAGTCAAAGCCAGAAGTAGAAGAAAATGAAGATATTCTTTATCAGATTTTGTTCAAATGAATGGAATTTGAATGAACAATTCCTAGATAACATATACTTCATTCACACTCAATATTTTATTAGAGCAAGGCCATCTCCAAAAGCAAAGCTCATATTTCAAGGAGATTGACTTGTGAAACACACACAAAGATATGGCTTCTGACCCAGTGCAAGATGGTACAGTTCTGGGGTGCAAGGCTGGGGGAGGGGGGGGGAAATTGGCTAGAGCCTCTCTGTTGTTGGTTCACGAGTGGCTGGGAGATCATTCCTGTAACTCCGTTTGGTGTGTCCCTGCCTGTGGATATGTGTGTAAGTGCAACACTTGTCAGAGGTTTGTAGCTTGGCAACAGCATCACAGAAAGAGGGATACCTAGGGTTCCCAACTTTCTAATTGCACAAAACCAAACACTCTTGCCCTGTTTTAAAAAATGGTACATAGGTTTCTCCATTGTCTTGCCCAAATCTCTTGGGCAGGGGTGGGGGTGGGGGTGGGGACGGGGGTGGGGGGAGAGTGGAATTAAAATGTGGTAAATCCTGCAAATGAATCAAACCAGGCCAAGGATCTAGCCCCTAGTTTTCTAATTCTAATCACATTTTTAATTTGTTTTAAAAACTTGAGATGCAACTTTACCCAATGCTTTATTTAAGCTACAGAACAACATTTCCAGATTGTTTTAGAAATCCAGATGTTTGTACTGGTAAAAAATCATTTGTTATTGTTCAGGAATGATTACACAAACGCTATAAAAGGCATACCACAGTCTAGGGGCTGAAATTGCCTAGAGCAGTTCTAATATTACTTAACAGCTGGGGAAGCCTGCCTTTCTTGATCTTCTGGATGTTTAATGTTAGACATAAAATGAAGCTACTATGAAAATGACAGCAGTAAATTATAAACTAAAGAATTACCTTGCCAAAAAGCAAAATTCACAGATTCAGCATGACATGCAGATATTGGTGGGTGATGACTGACCTAATTGGAAGAAGGGGAAAAAATGCATTAACATTTACAAGTTCATTTGAATCTGCTTAAATTTTTTCATGTATGAATTTTACAGCTTAAATGCATCGTTTTCCTTTCATCATTTTGTCCTCCAGGGGAGCTAGTAAAATTAACCAATAAGCACTGATGATTAAAAAGGGTTGTGGGAAGAGGGATCTCAAGCAAATATTAAAAAGAAAAGACCTGTGACATTTGTGGGTTGGGTGAACTATTAACTGCATATGTTGCACAGGGTCACTAATGTGGTAATTACATATGGCCTGAGGACCCAAGAATGTATTACCAGTACCAGTAGCCACAAACAGATGTGCAGAAACAAAGGATCAAGTTCACCTCTGGTGTAAGCAGAGTAAAGGGAAAGTTGGCCTCATTTTCAAAGGTGCAGATACCCAAAAATCCAATTAACTTCGATGGAAACTGGTGCTGCTCAGGACCTCTGGAAAAATCAGACCACATAACCCCATCTTCTAACAATAGCTGCTACAATATATATGGTCTTCTGCACTTGTTCTTCCTAGCATAAAACCTCAACCACAGCATTGGGCTTGTGTAGTTGCGTAGGCCTGAATTAGGGCAACCGCCAAATAACACAGCCAGGGTTATAAAAAATAAAATAAATGTGACGTTGCAGAGAATGAAAGAAGAGGAGTGTGGTAAAGCAACCACACAGAGTAGAAGCAGCAGCCATCACATTCATTTCTCGTTAGATGTGAGTAGGAACTGTGTTAAATGACAGACATTCAATGCCAGACAAGTAACAGGAATGAGACAAAGAGAAATTTATTTTCTGTCAAGAATAAATGCATGCTACTTGGAGTCGCATTTCTGTTTTAGCTGGACATGTAAATAATGCAATTTATTTTCTCCTCTGTTATAATTTCTCTTATTCCTTATTAAATCCTTCTCTGTTTTTTCTATAAAGGCATTCAGGTCCTTATTGACAGGGCCGGCCTTAGGCCGATTCCACCGATTCTCCTGAATCGTGCCCCGCGCCCAGTGGTGAGCTGGAGCCGGTTCCCAAGCTCCGGCAGCTGTCTGCCCCGCCCCCGGCCCCAGCTCTCCTCCCCCCCCCTCCCCTGAACGCTCCGCCCCCCCTTTTCCTCCTCCTCCCCTGCTTCCTGCGAATCAGATGTTCGCGCGGGAAGCCTGGAAACAAGAAGCGGCAGGTAAGCCGGGGAGGGTGAGGAGGGCTCCGGGGAGGCGAGGTGCGGCGCGGCCCAGTCCGGCTCCCTCCGGCCCCAGCCCCGCGGCTCCGGGCGGCCCCGACTCTGGCTGGGCGGCCCGGCCCTGGCCCAGCCCTGACTCTGGCCGGGCGGCGCAGCTCCGGCTGGTGCGGCTCTGGCGGGGGTAAGCGGCCTGGAAAGAGACCGGGGCCGCGGGGAGGGTTGGATAAGGCAGGGACAGGGAGTCCCAGGCACGGGGGGGTTGGATCGGGCNAGGGGGTCGGATGGGGGCGGGAGGGATGTACTCACCGGGCGGTTCCCTACCGGGTCTTCAGTGGCGGGTCCTTCAGTGCCGCAGAAGACCCGGAGCGCCTCTGGGTGAGTCATCCCTGCCGGGGCCCCATCGAATCGGGCCCTGGACTTCCTAAAGCTGGCCCTGCGCACCAGCCCGTCTCCAGTTTTTTTTACGTGTTTTTTTTTTTTAAGTCATCCCTGCTGGGGCCCTGCCGAAAATGTTCGAATTGGGCCCCCGCACTTCCTAAAGCCGGCCCTGCTTATTGAATACCCTATTGTGGTGAGTCTCATATACAGCTAACCTTTAGCACTGTCCTAACCCACATTGGGGTGATAGTCTCCTTCTCAGATGGCACTGCATAAAGTATATTTAAAAACTAGAGTGAATGGGCTAAATATTTACACTGGTTACAGAGCAGAATTATCCTAATTTATTATCTGTATTATAGTAACACCTAGAGGCCACAACCAGGTGCTGGCAGACACATGGTAAGCAACAATCCCTGCCCCAAAGAACTTTCAATCTAAATAGATCAGACAAGAAGTTGGCTGCCCTGCTTGCTGCATGTTTTGTTCTTCCTGTATTTCTCTGTACCTGCCAACTGCTCCCTCACCCTCTTGCCAGTAAATTCACTCTATTACCTTTCATTTCTATTTAACATACTGCACATAGTGGAGTGTCTCTGTCGGCTAAAGCCTCCATGATGGTTCTTAGATTCCTACCAAGTTAGAACAAGCAGTTAGTGTTTTTATTACTTGCTTTATTAGGGTTGCCAATTTTGGTTGGATGTATTCCTGGAGGTTTCATCACATGACATAATCTTTAATTCCTGGAGGCTCCAGGACAATGGCAACCCTATGCTTTATACATGGTAGCAGGGCAAATCCTTCGACATTAACTAAAATTACTGTGACATTGCAACAGCGGGCCTGATTCACCGCTTCATTACTCTAGGTTGGTTTTATGCCAGTGCAATTTCCATGAATCAATGGGTTTCATCACCATAAAACTGGAGAACCAGGAACACTAATGGAATTTTAAATCTGATACTTGCCCTACCCATTCCCATATTTCCATCTCAGTAATGCCTGTGACTCATTTCCTGGGGCTAGGTTAAGATTACATAGCACTTTCTTTTGTCATCTGTTTAAGATCTAGTGTTCCAGGTTCTGTCTTTACAGTTTAAGAAAAAACTTGTTTCTTAATGGATTCTAATTTAGGGTTACCTATGACCAAAGTCCTACAATATGCACAACTTTTCCCCAAGCCTTTTTATCACATCTAGATGAGCTGAAACAGTTTTTAACCTGTTACTTCAGTGACTACCATAGTAACCAAATCCCCTCCTCCCCTTTTCATTTAGTGCTTTAATAACCCCACCTGCTTTTGATATAGCCCAGTTTTCAACCCGGTATTATACTTCCTATACTTTAGTCATCTTCCTGTCTGGAGATTATTTGCAGAAATACTCAGACTCTCATTGCCTAGCTATATATGGCCTACAACTACATGAGGTGAGATCCCTGATCTTACAGGGTAAGGACCCAGTCAGGCCCAGTCAGTACCTGAAGATATTCAAAGACAAGCCAGCGTGCTGCCAAAAGTAGTGTTGCTGGTTGGACAGTTGGTTTACTGCAGTATGAGAGGACGCCATGCTGAAAATACCATATGCAATAACAAACGCCTGGACTATTACTGATTGTTAAAGATCACATGAAACTTTTCACAGGAATATGAATATTTGCCCTAGTCCAGGCCAGTTTTCAATATAGGCAGTTGGATTTTTCCTAGGGAAGTTCTTCTATTACTTCAAGTAGATAAGCTGTTATTCTTTGCTTCCTGGCCATAAACTGGTATGTAATGTTAGCACTTCTGTAATGGCTGCTACCATGTTCCACCCCAGAGGTAGCTACATTTTAGCAGATAGTGAAGTGATCTCTATAGTTTATAATTCTGCAATGTCTTCTGAAGATGCTATATATGACTTATGCCCACATTCTGTGGGGAGCCCCAGAGGACTGCTGCCATGCATACAGAATTAAACAGTCTATTAAGTGAATAGTGGAACAGTTAAAGGCACAATGTACAGTACCTGTTCTGAAAAAGATTGGAAGCCCTTATCTTCCCGGACACATTCATAGGTTTCTCCAAGCACCGGATTAAATGGCTTACTCCCAGCCCTGTAGTAACTGGATGCATATGCAGATACTGCAAAAGCAGCCACGTACACCTGAGAATAAACAGGATTTTGCTTAATTAGTCACTAACAGTTTTCATTATATATCTTTATCTTTTGATTTTATGGACAAAAGGCAGGCCTCATACAGATGCCAAATACACATTTGCAAACTGCAGAAAAATGTATTGTATGCCTTTTGCAAGCCACCCTTTAACACGAGCATTGAGGTGTGACTCAGCTTGCAGAGTCATTTCAAGGCCTTTATTAAAAATAGGAAGGATCCAAATCCATAAAAGAATGAAAATGTACTTCGATTTCTCCTTTCACAACTATGCAGGAAAAAATGAAATCAGAGAGAGAGAGAGAGAGACTGGATCAAAGAATACTAGAGCTGTTTGTCTGCAGTGTTGTGGCCCTGTTGGTCCCAGGATATGAGACACACAAAGGCTATGTCTATACCAGCACTTTTGTCAGCAAAACTTCTGTTGGTCAGGGGTGTGAAAAAATACCCCCACTGACAAAAGCACCGGTGTGGACTGTGCTATGTCAGTGGGATAGCATCTCCCGCTGACATAGCTACCACCACTCATTGGAGGTGGTTTAATTATGCTGGTGGGAGAGATTTCTCCAACTGGCATAAAGCAGCTACGCAGGAGACCTTACAGCGATGCAGCTGCAACAGTACAGCTGTGCCGCTGTAAGGTCCATAGTGTAAGAACATAAGAACGGCCATATGGGGTCAGAGCAAAAGTCCATCTAGCAAAGTATCCGGTCTTCTGACAGTGGCCAATGCCAGGTGCCCCAGAGGTAATGAACAGAACAGGTAATCATCAAGTGATCCATCACCTGTTGCCCATTCCCAGCTTCTGGCAAACAGAGGCTAGAGACACCATCCTGGCTAATAGCCATTGATGGATCCATTAATTTATCTAGTTCTTTTCTGAACCCTGTTATAGTCTCGACCTTCAAAACATCCTCTGATTATGTCTACACAGACAATGTTGCCAATGTGAGTGAGGTAATATCTTTTACTGGACCAACTTCTGCTGATGGAAGGGACAAGCTTTCAAGGATTGAGAGATCAGACATGGAGTGATCGCTTTGTGAAAGGTATTAGTCCATGGGTGATAGCGTGTTTTTGTCTTTTATCATTTTGCTGTACGAGTTCTTTAGAAAGCATGGTGATTATCTGGTTTCACCCACATAGTTGTTGTGGCATTTGATGCACTCGATGTGGTACACCATATATCTGACCTCTCAATCCTCATCTTCAAAGGAAACCTACATGACACCTTCAAAAGACAAGCCTGGGAAATTAAATTAATAACTATGCTGGACATTAAAAATCATGGGCTCAACAAAGACACTGCTTTTATGGCTCATTTTATGGCCTAGGACTTCATTTTAATTGGTCTTCTACAACATGTGGCCCCTTAATGCTTAACAATCTGTCTCACCTTATCTTCTCCAGAGCTGCGAAAGAGCTCTGTGAAGCTCAAAAGCTTGTGCCCTCCACCAACAGAAGTTGGTCCAATAAAAAAAGATTGGAAA
Organism: Platysternon megacephalum; assembly: GCA_003942145.1. Classification (NCBI taxonomy): domain Eukaryota; kingdom Metazoa; phylum Chordata; order Testudines; family Platysternidae; genus Platysternon; species Platysternon megacephalum. The sequence goes on from QXTE01000086.1 coordinate 2,778,253, forward strand.
GCAACTCAGACTATGACGCCAATTTAAAATGTACATAAAAATGGTACTTCTAAAAAATCGCTTTAAACAAAATGTCATTCCAAAGAACAGAAGCCAGTAAAGGAGAAACTGCTTAAAAATCAATTTCAAATTTTATATTAGAAAGTGTCTCAAAACATTCTCTCTACAATTGTGGTCCCTAGACGTATACAACCATATCCTTTGTCCCCGACCCCTAAAACATGGGGAAAGGGCTCATCTCTCTGTAAGGCAACAGTTTACTGGTCTGTTTAGGTTTCTGTGTGGGGTCACTAAGGCTATGTCTATACTAGAGAGCTGACCGCAGCAAAGCTCGTGTAGTCGCTCTATGCCAGTGGGAGAGAGCTCTCCAGTTGACATAATTAAACCACCCCCAACAGTAGAGCAGCAGTAGCTATGTCGGCGGGAGAAGTGCCTGAAGTGCACATGATCACTTATGCCGCTCGGGGGTTGGAATATTCACGCCGCATAGCAACATACATTTTGCCAAGGTAAGTGGTAGTGTAGACGTAGCCAGTTTGCACTGCCATTGATCTATTCTGTGCTAACCTTTATCTTGCCAGTTTCCTTTACAATAGCTGGGAGATACTAATCCCCCCCAGATAGTTACTAGCACCTCTGCAGAATTGAACAGTCTGGGGAATGAAAACTTGGAGGTTATTCTGTGGACCTTGATTCATCTCTCCTTTCCTTCACTGCCTTCCTCCAATGAAACTCCCTCCCCTTTTCCTTTCCTTGGGAAAGCCCTAGACTGTGCTGTAGATGTGCTCCCTCTCAAATCTCAGTACCTCAATCTGTAAACGAAACACTCAGAAGTGGACTACAAGATAGTGGGATTTCAGGACAGTCATTAACATTAACCCTGCTATGGGGGTTCTCACGCTGGAGAATTCCCTATTTCTCTTCCTGAATGTAATTTCCCTGAAACCCGAGGACAAAAAAAAATGGTCTTGCTTTTACTTCCTCCTAAAAAGGCAATTACTTATTTCCTTTTTTAATACACATTCTCAAGCAAAGAGGAGAGAGAAAAGAATGTCTATTAATAATGGACCTTAAGGCATTACTTACTTTGACCCCGACTCAAGTATACCTCTAGCAGAGACAGCAGAAATGAGGAAGGATCTTTAAGATGGGATTAAGTTTTCGTTATACAGAATTTAAAAGTTTCTGTTCAGGATTGTTTGGATACAGAATGAACAGTGACACTTCACCATGAAAGCCATTGAGCTGAAGTGTTTATTCACTTCAAGGGAAACTGCAAAGCATTTTTCCCAAAACGTTAAGAATGCTAATAAGAGATTTTAAACCAATCAGAATATATTTATAGACTTAAACATTAATATGAGATTACACTTTTAGAAACAAGGTATGATTGAAATCCGTTTCTCCCTTCCTTACCTGCCAAGTTCTGAATTCAGAGTTCTGTCTTTCCAATAGTAGACAGCACATGCACACCCTAGCCAGCCCAGCAGTGCTGAGTTAGGTGGTTAGCCCAGGAAATGAAGAAATGTGAAGTCCCGTCTTGGCCGATAAGTAAAGGAGAAATGGCTTTTCAAAAATTTCATTTCAAAAGGGCATTTGTGTTTTGACCAAATATGCATCTCTTGCCCAGTTTGAGATCTCAAATACTTTATGGTGACTCAAAAAGCTTTACACAAGTCTGATAAAAAAAAAAGGTAGTTCATTCTGTTAATACTATTATAGTTAACATTGTGTTGGAAGACCCAGCATGTGTGCTCCCAGAGGTGATGCGTGGGGGAGGGGGAGAACATGCGGGATCACAGGCCCCCCTCCTGATTTGCTGTTTGACTTTTACTGAGCATGCTCACACGGACTGAGTATGCTCAGGTTTCAGAGTGGTAGCCGTGTATCAGCAAAAAGCAAAAAGAACGAGGAGTACTTGTGGCACCTTAGAGACTAACAAATTTATTTGGGCATAAGATTTCGTGGGTTAAAACCCACTTCATCGGATGCATGGAGTGGAAAATACAGTTGGAAGAAGCCAGCTGCCCTCACTCTGCCCCCCTCCCCCACTAATCGGCAGGCACAGGTCGTCTCTGTGTCCCCCATGCACTGAAAAAGATGTTGCCAAAGCAGAATAGATATTGTGCCATTTATGTTAATCGGGGAAGCATATTAGTTCCACAACAAAACTAAACACACATTTTAAACCTTTGAGAGAGAAGGCAGCAACACAGACCAGAACTAAGCTTCTCCCTTAACTAAATTTGCAGGAGAATCAGATACCTGAGAATGGCTACTCTGTTATGACAATGGAAATTATGTCAAACAGAGATCACAGGAGCTAGTTATGTTTTCTTTTAAAAACCTGCCCCTCTGAGCTGTAAGCACAAGAAATGAAAAAGTACTTTCTGGTTTCTTAGGCTTAAGAAAATCCACTGTGTTCTGTTTCGGTTACATCTCATGTTGCTCAGTATTGGAAAGGTTTTTTTTTTTTTTTTTTTACCATCCTTTCAAATGAATTCGGGGTATGTGCTGCTTTATCCAGTAGTTCGCTGTATTCCAGTTCTTCACAAAGTCGCTGAAGAGTGTTAAGTGGCTCATTTAACTCAACAGGCATGGCCACCTTGGAGAGATCCTTCCCTATATTGTTTCTCAGGATATTCCATAGGCTGATGTTACTGGTGTTAGGACATGGAGCCGGCAAACACGTTCTCCGCTTGGAATGGCTTCCCATCCCACTTTCAGCAATGCAATCTGGAAGGAAATCCCAGGAGCACATTAAGCAATTCATTGTTTTCTTACAGTATCATCTCTTTTGAAAACACTATGGATGTATTAAAGCATCAGCAATTTCGTTATCTTTCAGACAACACTTCACTCCCCATGTGACTCAAATATTGACTTGTGGTTTGAAGATATCTGCTGTACACTGATCATTTAAAACAAGATTTTAAACCAAGCAAGTTTTACTGAGATATACATGAAGCATAAATGCTTGAAAAGAATCCCTTGAAATGCTCTGGAAAAGCCTAAGAGTACGTCTACACCGCAATAAAACACTCGCTGCTGGCCCATGTCAGCTGACTTGGGTCATGGGGCTCAGCCTGCAGGGCTATACAATTACAGTGTAGACATTTGCAACCCCAGGAGAAGGGAGAATCCCTGAGCACAAATGTCTACACTGCAATTTTATAGCCCCGCGAGTCCGAGTCACTTGCCATAGCCCAGCCACGGGTGTTTTAGTGCAGTGTAGACATATCCACAGGCTCTTAGAAGTTACACCTCTACAGAGCACATATTATAACTATCTTGTTTTACAAGAGACGGATTCATGTACATTTAAGTAACATAAAAACGCCTTCCTGACAGATCTTCAATTAAGCTGACATTCTTTTCAGAAGACAAAAGTGTGCTTTACAGAACCCACGTGTGAAAATACCTCCCTCTTCATCTCTTTCTGCTGATTTGATGGACTCCTCGTATCAAGAAAAATCTGTTGCTGTAGGCAAACACCAGATATTTGTTAGCAGGCTTTTCCATGATGCTCATCCGAGTACCCAAATACCTCACAAACATTACTGAATTTAGCTTCACGACACACCTATGTGCTGGAGAAGGCCACAGGAGGGCTATGAGTTTACTTGACATTCAAAAGGTAACTCGCACATCCAAGAGAATAGCTGAGCTCTGTGTTGGGGTGTCAGAGCAATCTGGGCACGATAAATAGTTTCAAGTTTTATAGTAAACTACTTGAGATAGATTTAAAATAAAGCCCCACCACAGGGAAAAGCCTTAGCCCAGGGGTGTGTGACAAAATGAACTGGCCCGAGTAGATTACTTGACTTAGCTATACCCTCATCCTATTTGTCTAAGCCATCAGGTATATTCTCCTCTCACCCCTCCTGCTATCTCGCCATCTTATTTTCAATCACCCTGAACAGTGTCTATGTGTTTCTACAGCGCCCATCCTGATCCTGGGGCATTTGGGGGCTGCCTCAGTACATCATTTCCTCCTTTTCCATGTTGTCTTCCCCACATGAGTCTTCGAGGCCATGTCCCACTCACAGAGGGATGGATACAACTGCCTCCATAGTCTGTCTACATTTTGCCTGAAATAGCCAGAGAAGTGTTGCCCATGAAGATAGAGTCAGTCCATTTTTAAAAAGTTTCCCCACTTTGTACTAACAACAGTAAAACTCCCCTGGTGCCTGCAATGGTGAGATGGTGGTAAAAACATAGTAGCCATCTACATTACATTGTCTAACTCTGCTTAGAGCATGCCAAAATGACACTGTAGAAAAGTGGCACCTGGCTGAACTAAGCTATTGCTGCCAACTTTGCCAGCACTGTTCTAAGGGCATCAGTGAATTTCCAGAAAATTGTCAGTGCACACAAAGTCACAGTGCTGCACAGAGCACTCTGCCTCTGCAGTTCTCCCAGACACTGATTACCCAAGAATGAAGGACTAAGAGTTTGAACTCTCATCCCTGCAGGGTAGCTATGACAAACAACACACAATAGGTGAATTATAATTTATTGCACATTATTTTCCTGCCTACATGCAATCTGTCATAATGCTAGTTTGCATAAAAAACTGCAAGCATCCAGAACTTGAGAGCCCACCTGGGGTAAGGAAACAATTAACATACTTGTATGACTTCCCTTTCAGAAAGAGGTTGACTCAGACGCTTCCCATGGGGGAGGAAGACAATTAACATCCAAAAAAAAAAAAAAAAAAAAAGACTCAGCCCAAAGGGAAGCTGCTTTCCTAGACCCCAGCAGGGAGGAGATATCCTTTGAATAGGCAACAAAAGTGCTAAAAATGTATTCTGGTTCAAAACATCTCTTTGAAATGGGATGCTGTCACACCCTTTGAAATCCTCAGATTGCATAGCAAGGACTAATCAACTGAACTACATAGTTTGGGCTACATCCTCAGCTGGTGTAAATTGTTGTAGCTCCATGGAAGTCAACAAAGATGTGGCCTATATAAAGCAACCTAGACAACTGTAAATACATCAGGGCATACATAATCTGAGATCAACAGCAGATGTATAGTCTAACCATGCTAATGGAGGCTTGCCACCAGGCTAGCTTTTTCAGTTGGGCACTTACATCCATACTTTGGGTGCCTACATACAATGTTCTATTTTCAGAAGTGCAGATTTTTCAGTGGCCGCTGGTTTCCATTTAGAGTTGTGGGATAAGTTGAGTACCTGGGATAATCAGGAAGCTTCTTTCAATGTCTAGCTTTAGGAATGTACATTTGAAAAGTTTGGTGATGGTTTCCTAGAGCTGTAACAGATGGTCTTGCTACACAGTGAGGGAGATAACAGACATGCTGAGCTGTCTTGAGAGCTAGATTTTAAGACCCGATGGGACAATTATGATCAGCTAGTCTGATCTCCCGCAGAACATAGGCCACTGAATTTCACCAAGTGTCTCTTGTATCAACCCCATAACTTCTGGTTCAGCTAAAAGCATATCTTCTAGAAAGACATCCAATCTTGATTTAAGCTGAAGTGGCAGAGGGAGAACAGGAAACCAGGAACTCGGCATGCACAAAACTGCTAATACAAGAGTTATAGTTCCAACCTCTAACCCTTGTAACCAAATAATAACTCCTTAGTGCAGCTTTCCATAGTCCAGGACAAGAGAAAAGCATATTGATATGATTTTGGTTTTATGCATTTCATGCAATCAGCAAGCTATTTAAATGAACACTATTAGGGCTGTCAAATTATTTAAAAAATTAATTGCGATTAATTGTGAGATTAATCACACTGTTAAACAATAGAATACCATTTATTTCAATATTTTTTGATGTTTTCTACATTTTCAAATATATTTATTTCAATTACAACACAGAATACAAAGTGTACAGTGCTCACTTTATATTTATTTTTGATTATAAGTATTTACACTGTAAAAAAACAAAATAGTATTTTTCAATTCATGTAATACAAGTACTCTCTATCATGAAAGTTGAGCTTACAAATGTAGAATTATGTACAAAAAAACTTGAATCCAAAAATAAAAATGTAAAATTTTACAGCCTGCAAGTCCACTCAGTCCTACTTCTTGTTCAGCCAATCGCTCAGACAAACAAGTTTGTTTACATTTGCAGGAGATAATGCTGCCCGCTTCTTGTTTACAAAGTTACCTGAAAGTGAGAACAGGCATTCTCATGGCACTGTTGTAGCCGGCATCGCAAGATATTTACGTGCCAGATGCGCTAAAGATTCATATGTCCCTTCATGCTTCAACCACTATTCTAGTGGACATGCATCCATGCTGATGATGGGTTCTGCTCGATAACCATCCAAAGCAGTCCGGACCGACTCACGCTCATTTTTCATTATCTAAGTCAGATGCAACCAGCAGAAGGTTGATTTTCTTTTTTGGTGGTTCAGATTCTATAGTTTCTGCATCGGAGTGTTGCTCTTTGAAGACTTCTGAAAGCATGCTCCACACCTCGTCCCTCTCAGATTTTGGACGGCACTTCAGGTTCTTAAACCTTGGGTCGAGTGCTGTAGCTATCTTTAGAAATCTCACATTAGTACCTTCTTTGCGTTTTGTCAGATCTGAAGTGAAAGTGTTCTTAAAACGAACAACATGTGCTTGGATCATCATCCGAGACTGCTATAACATGAAATATATGTCAGAATGCGGGTAAAACAGAGCAGAAGACATACAATTCTCCTCCAAGGAGTGCAGTCAAAAATTTAATTAATACATTTTTTTAAACGAGTGTCATCAGCATGGAAGCATGTCTTCTGGAATGGCGGCCGAAGCATGAAGGGGCATACGAATGTTTCGCATATCTGGCATGTAAATACCTTGAAATGCCGGCTACAAAAGTGCCATGCAAATGCCTGTTCTCACTTTCTGGTGACACTGTAAATAAGAAGAGGGCAGCATTATCTCCTACAAATGCAAACAAACTTGTTTGTCTTAGCAATTGGCTGAACAAGAAGTAGGACTGAGTGGACTTGTGGGCCCTGAAATTATGTAACAAAAAAAGATAAATAAATCTACATTTGTAAATTGCACTTTCACGACAAAGAAATTGCACTACAGTACTTGTACGAGGTGAACTGAAAAATACTATTTATTTTGTTTATCATTTTTACAGTGCAAATATATGTAATAAAAATATACAATTTGATTTCAATTACAACACAGAATACAATATATGTGAAAACGTAAAAAACATCCAAAATATTAAATACATTTCAATTGTATTCTATTGTTTAACCGTGCAATTAAAACTGCGATTAATCGACTGCCCTAAACACAATCATTACCACTGCAATCGGGAGAAAAGAACACAAAGGCTACGTCTACACTACAGACCTTAGAGCGGCACATCTGTACTCCTGCAGCTGCATTGCTGTAAGGTCTCCTGTGTAGCCACTCTATACCTGGAGTAGAAAGCTCTCCCGCTGGCCTAATTAAACCACCCACAACGAGCGGCAGTAGCTATGGTGGCGGGAGATGCTTTCCCGATGACATAGTGCTGTCCACACCGGTGTGTGTGTGTGTGTGTGTCAGTGAAACTCATGTCAGTCAGGGTTGTGTTTTTTCACACCACTTTCTGACAAAGGTTTGCCGACATATGTGCTAGCGTAGACAAAACCAAAAAGAGGAAAGTACTATGGTCATACACCAGGCCGATCAGTGTAGAGTTATTCTCACATTTCTCACATAACAAAAACTGCATTTTGTTAACCATAACTATTCTTTGGATTTGAATGGTATGTAAGGGAACAAGTTCGTACTGAAGATCCAGAGTGATGAGAAAATATCTACCTTTCAGTGAAGAAGAGATAGCACCTGGGGTTAGCTACTCCATAGGGTCCGAAGGTCATGGAAAGAAGCTTGGGAGCAGCTGCAGGTCTCTGCGGGGAGGTGACACAGACAGCAGACAAGTGTCTGTGCTGATACACAGCAACCCTCACACCTTAAAATGATCAGGGCACAGTTGACTGCACTAAGAGTACCCAAACTACACTACTCCAAAAACAGTTCAAATCTTAAAAGAAAAGCAAAAACTAGCCAATGTCTACATCTTGAAATCTGTGTTATGTGATTTCCGGTAAGAAAATGCCTCTTCTCAGAATAGGATACAACAAAACACCAATCTTACCCAAAGTTTGCCTTTCATTCTCAATGTCGTTACTTAGGTTATCCTCAGAGATGTTATCACTTAGATCACTGGCATATGAGTCATCATCCGATACCTGGGGGGGGAGAGGAGGGGGAGGGCGGAAGGAAACAACGTACATTTATATATATAAATAAGTTTGCAATATGCTACTCCTGACAACTGTTATGATCATTTGTGAAATTAATGGAAGAAAGAGAGCTGTCATTTAAAGAGATCTGTATTGTTGGCACTGTTTCTGTGTTGTATAGAAGCAACAGGCAAACCTAACAATACAAATAGGAGTGCAGATCAGAGATCCATCACTAAAAAGATTTCATAAATCACTACTAAATTATTATTTTATTGAAGGCAAAACTCATTTTCTTTGATCCTGAAAATTTAGAGAGGCCTTTCTTGAAATCTGGTCTTATCAACTTTTTGGAATTTCATGAAATAGAAAAAGTTTAAAATTGCATGCTGCAAAGTAGCATCTGCCATAGGTCAACCTACAGGTGCCACAAGAAAAAAAACCATACAAATGCACAATCGTTTGATAACATTTCTTGCAGCTCCTATAGGACGACTCAGGACAGATGCTGCAAAACTACATTCCTTATACTTTCGATTTTAAAATCAGGTGTGCAAGCTACATTGCCTGTTTTCCCTCTTCAGCCACCTCCCTTACATACTTTATTTTTTTAAGAGAGTAGCAAACAATTACATGTATGTGACTTTGAAATCCTCCAAAATATTTCATTTGTGATAGATCAGCAAGTTTGCAATTACCACGCAGAAAGATAAAAGGTTAAATATGTTGAAATAAGCCACATCAGAGAGATATTCTGATATTTGTGCTCAGACCTCGTTTTCTGAAGAACTTGCAGACAGCAGGACTTCTTGAGCATCAAAAAACTCTGAGAGAGAGTCCGTGACAGACAGCCTACTTTCATTGGAGAGCTGGTGAACCAGGCTTCGGTTTCCTTCTCTTGAATTTTCCTGTTTAAAATAAATAAAAGGCTTTTAGGGAAAAGTATGGGAATTAGCAATGTGCACATGTAGGTACAAGCCAACAGATACACGACTCAGAGAGAGGGCTTTAAATGTTGCCACAGATGAACGCATGCGCCCTGCACAGTTTACTGTAGGAAGCATGCATTTCAAAGAGGGGACAAGCAGCAAAGTGCAGAAGAAGAATCAGACACACAAATGACAAAGTGAAGCTCAGTAATGTGTATTTTGCAGAATTAGTTACTGCTCTTGCATATGCATCTTTTTTTCCAAGAACAGCTGTTAAAATGTTGCAACAGTCAAGTGATCTTTTTAGCCAAATGTATGTGTATACATCGCTTCCCCAAGAAAGGAAAGCAACTACAAATACTCCCTGTTTATTGATGTGGACACAACAGCAAAATGGGGACAGGCAGATGCATAGAATTAAGCGGCAGGCCACAACTTTTATTAAACTTTAACACAGGGGAGGGGCACTAGCCACCCATCACTCAGACTCTCCTATAGCAGGCACTTAGTCGGGTCCAGTGCAGGGGTTACAGGGCTCCTTACCATATAACCCACAACGTGGGGTGGCTCTCTCCTCAGCCTCCCTCCCTCCTCCCCCCAGGAGGCAGCTCTCTCAGAGTCCTAGCAGCCTCCCCACCACAAGGGGGAGGGACTTTGCAGCAAGGTGGGGACCTCAGCCCACAAGGCCCAGAAGGTCTCACCCTATTACATGAGCCCAAGGTCCATCACCAAAATCCCAGGACTTTTATCTCTGGGAATTCTTCATTTTATTCTCAACTGCACTAGAAACCAGCCACAGGGGGCGCCAGCAACTAGTCCCACCCAGTCATGCAGCCTGGTATCACAACCGCTGCCCAATCCACGCCTGCACATGTTGTAGCCATAGGTCAGCTTCTCCATCTGGCAGATGTAGGCCATCACCCCCAAAAACTTCTGGCCGACTGTAATGGATGTGACACTAAATGTAACAGACTCTCCCCTAGCCTCTGCAAATTAGTCATTTATTTCCTCCCAAGCCTTGTTTAAACACAAAGTGTTCAGTGCATTGGCATACAAAGATTTACAGGAGCCAAAAAGTATTGTAATTGAAGGTCTTGCTTTCCTAGCTGTCTTTCTGCTGCTAGGCCACTTATGCAGCGGTAGTACTGCACCCAATCCTCATGTGCAACACCCCCTCTTAATGAAGAATATCATATTACCAAGGCTACTTAAAGGAAATAGCCTTTGCTGGGGGATTCATAGCAGAGTTTATACATTATAATGGGGATTTGAGTGTCTTGTACCACAGCACGTCTTAAACAGTCTTTGTGTATTTGGCACAGTGACGCTATTGGCAGGCTAGCGATGGCAGGAGAAGCACCAAGAGACTCATTATTTTAGACTATCTACTGGGTATAGAGAGGGAAAAGAAGGGGGTAGGAACAAGTGTCCTTGTTCTCAGCACCTCCACAGCTATTGGGGAGAAGGACAAGGTGGCTCGCTAAGCATGTTACTGCCCTCAAGTTTCATTCTGCATATACCTATGATTATTGTAAGATCCAATACAGTAGAACCTACTTAACTAACTGGTAGCCTAATAAATGGCTGCCCGCGCTTGGATAACTGTCAGGAAACACCCTCAGTGCAATGAGTGTTAGTGACTGAGCACAAGATAAATAGCACACATCTTCCCCTTATCCCATCATCCAGGGCCGAGTTGTGTTTCAAGCATCTACCACCTTCGTCTGACTAAGGCAACACCAACGTCCACCTGCTTACCACCTTCTTTGATGCAATACAACCATTGCTTCCTCAGGGTCTCTTTTCCTACTTCCCTCTCCTGCTAGGATGGCTTAAGGGGGACTACAAGGGATGACAGGAATGGAAGGAGCTTGCAACCAGGGGGAACGGGGGATAGACTAGCAGAGCGCACTGT